>NWSH02000085.1:2996584-3006714 GCA_002382865.2 Heliothis virescens
ACCCGTGAACCTATAAAGCTGTTTTTTTTCACAGAGGTTCATCTTAAGACTCTGACGCGTGTTAAGAAAGGATTTTTTGAAATTCGTGTCCTAAGGGGTTGAAATAGGGGTTGAAGCTTTGTGTGGGGAATGAATATTAATTACGAATTTCGACATGAAACTTCGTGAAGTTACTCCTTGAAATAAATAAGTAAACACGTGTTTCACCATTTTTTTTAAATTCCACCCCTATTTACCCCCTTAGGGGTTTGGTAATTTGTATAGAAGGCCTATGATTTTTGAAAAAAGTGACATGAAATATGGAAGATAGGTTTCTCTTAGGGTGTAGACATCGCATCACATTTTACGAAAATATACTCCTAGGGGAGTAAAACGGGGGTTGGTAGTTAGTATGAAAGTCCTATGTTTTTGATGTGTTTACCTGATGCAGAACCGCAACAGACGAGCTAATCTATAAGAGATACAAGAATGGTGCCATTGCAAAAATTTATCCACATGATGATTTTTTTCTGCTGAGATATTTAATTTGAAGATCTAGAACACCTTATGTGGAACTTCAAGAGCCCTGCTATACTATAACACGTGTAGGAATGATGTTTTAGTAAAAGTTGTTTAGTCTGGTGGGTTGACTTACAAAAATTAAAGTTCTGAATCGCCTCGCATATTTAGTCGCTACCGGGCTCTTAGAATACGACATCAGATGCTTCAGATCTTTGATTTTGACGACCCCGTTGTCGCTGGCATAAGCGACATGATCCGCGTACGAAGTCGCGGGCAGAAGCTAGTAAAGAATAAAGCATTGAGTAAAAGCTTTAGGTTTGACTTGAACCCTAACTGAGAGTATAGACGAGAACCTAGTTTTCTGATTTACTACATGTGTTTCGTTTCTGTAACTTAAAATGTTTCTAAAAAGAGTATGCCAAGTTGCTTCATTCCTTTACTAGATTACGTTATTGGTTTTCTAGTACCTATACAACATTCTTCCTAACAAACACGTATTAAATACGTCACTTGTGTTCGTGGTTAGGTGACTAGTCTGTGTAACCTGGAAAAATTGGTTTAAATAATCTTTTCCACGTTCTATACAAAACTGCATAAACTACTTAACACCCTGCAACCTTCTTGGAAAAATGGAGTATCTAACACTGAACATTTTTTCAAATCGTCAATTAATTCCTGAAATTAGCGCATTCAAAGAAACAAACTCTTCAGCTTTATAATACATAAGTAATACCAGCTCCCGTCTGCGGTTTCACCCGTGTGTCTTGAAAACTACGTCAAAAATTACCCTATAAGCCTTTCTCGATAAATGAAGTATCTAAGACTGCAAGAATTATTCAAATCTTTCATTAATTCCTAAGATTACCGCGTTCAAAAAACACTCAAGCCCTTCAACTTCATAATACAAAGTACAGACAATCTGACTACTTACCACAAAAAGTAAATATCCACGTGTCTACTCTCATTAATCAAATAACTCAGAAACACGACAATCGTAAGCAATAACGTGTTATCCTCGTAATTATACGAGTACCATGAGATCGTTATTATAACTTCTCAGAATTGTTATTTTTCCTCCACGATTAGACCAATAAGTCGGTTTTGATGTTTAATACTATTTGACATAAAGAGGAAATGTTGTACTTATTTTATTACTTTATCTGTCAATCTTTACTTCGGGATTTCGTCTCATTTAATTTGCTTAGGTACAGGATCTAATTGTACTTTTTTTTAATTATGTATGTTATCATATACCTACATCGAAGGCACGTTAATGTCGGTCCTGCGCCTAATCTCTCTCCGGTCGTGTCGGATTGCCGTCCCATCGGGCTTTGAGAGTGAGGGAATAGGGAGTGCACCTTGTGCATTAATATCATAATAACAAATCTCGCGTTACATACATTTACGTTTATATTAATGTACATATTTTACTGATTTCCTAAAAACGAATAAAATATTTTTATATTTTAAGTACATACTTACCTGCCAATTCAAAGGTTTAAATATTTGTCTACTACGCGGTAGCTTTGCTACGAATTATTGCTACGAAACGCTACGGAACTACTAAACCCTTTTAAGGCTTTCACCATTCATACAAAATGACGGATATTATCAATAGCTCAACCATTTTGTACAAACAAAATTGTTTGAATCGATTGGTGTAGTTTTCTCGAAGATTTTTAACAATTTCTATTTTAATTTTTTATTCGGTTATATTCGGGCGGATTATACATTTTTGTTAAGGTGTTTTTAACCGACTTCCCAAAAAGGAGGAGGTTCTCAATTCGACCGTATCTTTTTTTTTTATTTATGTTCACCGATAACTCGAAGATGGCTGGACCGATTTTCAAAAAAAAAAAATTGTTACGATTTTACATTGAAATATTCACAAATTGATAAAACTTTAATTTAGCAATCTTATAAATCTAAAGTATTATGTCAATTGTGTCATCAAAACTAGATACAATATTTAAGTTAGTATGATAACTTATAGAGAAAACTAAAGTGCCTATGCCTCTATCACTTATTTTGACCACAGACATCGAGTTCATATTAAACCAGCAATTCGAACATAAGAAGCTACAAATAAGTGCCAGATGCAACTTTTTACGTTCGGAAATAAATAATACATTGCATCCTTGCCTTTACCGTTATATGAAGAGAACTGGCTGCAAATAACATCCAGTAATTACGGTAACCGGTTACTTTATGCTGGGGATTGCAAAACTTTGATTATGGTTACTGACTATACAAGAGTTCGTACTGGTTTTCTATGTATTTCATACATATTAATGCTTATTTACGTAGGTTATATATACATATAGGAATGTGTATAAATTCTGAGAAAACTTACGCCTGTATTATTTTGCAGAAGTATTGCTTTATTTTAGATTTCAATATTAACAGCAAAACTGGAAAAAAAAAACTAAATTTTAAATAAGTAGGATATCTGAGAGTTCATATTATCCCTAATTAAAACATGTGTATAAAGTTTTGTTAGAACTCGTTAATTCCAAAAACTACTGATCAGATTTGAGAAATTGTTTTAATGTTAGATGGCGCGATTATCAGGGAAGGCTTTTTATTCGGGTGCGTAAAATCGTTTCCACGGGAATATAGCAGGTAGTGATAGAAGTTTGAGTCAATACACATAAATAAAGTAAATATTGCCAAAACAAAAACTTCTTATCAATAACAAGAAACAGAACGTCACACTCCCAGTGATATTCTGTACGAAAACAACAAACAATTTCAATGAAGAACAACTAACTTAACTTATTGAAAAATAACTTATTTATTTATTACGTTATACTTCGAAAAATCCCATTTTGTTTGTAAATACATAAAATTACATATAATTGCAAAATAAACGTAATTCTCAAACCCCAAAAAAAAATTCAAAAACCAAATAATCATTATTCTACAACCCATTTAGGCAATCTGTAAATTGATGATCTTTGTAATTGAAATCTTTTAATAAATTAACATTTTCTGTATTTTCCTACCGAAAAGGCCATCAGTTCTTCTTTCCACGTAATAATGTAATAATTCCTCATAAAATGAAATTCCTTATATTATGCAACCATTATCTTATGAAAAAATTAAATAATGAAACAAACTGCTCTGGTAAGATGGTGTTAATTTATTCAGACTACGAAAAAGTTACACGATTGTTTGACACCAAACAAAACAAATGATTTTCTCACAGGATACATTGATACACTCAATTCTGTTTTTGATGTTAAAACGCAGTTTTTAATGAATTAACATGAATACGTCACAAAAAGGTTCAATGCACTTTTATGCTGAACTAGCTTCTGCCAGCGGTTTCACCCGCGTCCCGTGGGAATTACTCTGCACATCCGTATAAAAAAAACCGGCCAAGTGCGAGTTGGACTCGCGCGCGAAGGGTTCCGTACCAAGCTGTAGTTCCACGCTTGAGTAACAGATGGCGTTGTATTCAAATTGCACTACTTTATAATTTATTGTATGGGGACCCCCCTTAATATATAACTTTTTTTAATTTTTATTTATATTTGTTGTTATAGCGGCAACGAAAATACATCATTTGTGAAAATTTCAGCTTTCTAGCTATCACAGTTAATGAGATACAGCGTGGAGACAGACAGACAGACAGACAGACAACGAAGTCTTAGTAATAGGGTTCCGTTTTTACCCTTTGGGTACGGAACCCTAAAAAGTAGCCTATAGCCTTCCTCGATAAATGGGCTATCTAACACTGAATTTTTGACATCGGACCAGTAGTTCCTGGGCGCGTTCAAACAAACAAACTATTCAGCTTTATAATATTAGTATACTTAGTTGAAGAACATGTTTGATTTTTTGTGATACGTATGTTACTCATAATTTCGTTACACAAAAATTAACGGCCCTTCCCAACACATTATATATATATATGTTGATTTATTTACTAGAGATTGGAATTTGACATCAAAAAGCTATCTTTAGTAAACAAATCAACGATAGATGGAATAATGGGAACGACCATTAATCTACAAAACATACTCATATAGGAAAACTCCGCCCATACACACACATGATTCCAATTTCTCAAGCAAAATATAAAGGTTAACATTTCACCCAATATAAATACGAGGGTTATTTTGTAGCAAATTGTTTTCGGCTAATTAAGTAATCTCCTGTTCACGGCGAGTCTGATAGGATTTCTAATTGCTCACGTTGATTCTGTTCTTACATTACATAATTGTGTGGAGAAGGATTTAAGGGAATTTTACCAAAATGGTGTATGGCACATTTATTTGCAAATAGCTTGTAGCCTGTTTTGCCTGTGTCGACCGGTCAAGTTAAAGTTACGCAGAATTTTTGTAAGCACATTTAGTTAAGAATAGATTTTGTAATTATAATTATAACACTTAAGTAACTAAGTTGTATTCTATAGGTACACATCAAGTTACATCAAAATAAGATGTTTATTGAAAAATAGAAGATAATAATAACGTGATGAGCTGATTCTGAAACTATTCTCTCTTTCAAATCTTTAAAGAACAATAACAAAAAACATACAGCCTGCCAGTAGCCAGCATTTTAAAATTATTATCACTTAGTAATAAATTAATAAAACCTTTTGAAGATTGATTAATTCGTAACATAATTCAAACAGGAACGTGTAACTATTTGAAAAAACAGAGCCTTATGCTTTTGCGATCATCATCATCTGCCTAGCCTTTTTCCAACTATATTGGGGTCGGCTTCCAGTCTAACCGGATACAGCTGAGAACCAGTGTTTTACCTGGAGCGACTGCCTATCTGACGCCCACAACCCAGTTACCCAGTCAACCCGATACTCCTTAGTAAGACTGGTTGTCAGACTTTCTGGCTTCTGACTACCCGTAACGACCAATTTACCACCAATTTATCGTGCCTTCCGAAACACGGAAGAACTCGTTATGACAAGATGGTCTCCCATCCACGGACCGACCGCGTCAAGCGTTGCTTAACCTTATGATCAATCGATCCGCGCGGCTTTGACTTAGCCACGAGCTCTTCAATGTTTTTGCGATCAAAGGACCAAAAATCTTTATCACAATACTTACCTCATACGCAACGTTCAACACGGCAGTTTACAACGATTTACGATACAAGGCTTATTCCATTATTCATGAACACTATACTTAAACTATTACATCCGTCATCAAGCCTATGACATTACATTAAATTGCAAGTTACTCAATACCTCATTATGCTAACTTCCTAGGCTGTATGTTAATGTATTATTTATAAGAATTGTTGGCTTGATATGTTGACTTTATTCTAAACTAGCTTCTGCCAGCGACTTCGTTCGCGGAACATGTCGCTTATGCCAGCGACAACGGGTCGTCATAATCAAAGATTTCACTGCTCTGCTCGTATTCATTGTAGCGTGATGAAACACATACATTACGTCCTTGTTTATATATTTTTGGTTTGTTGTTAATAATTGATATTACGTGTACATAAAGAACCTGTTATAGGCATACAATACAACAAAAATTAACTATAGGTACTTAATTGTTTTTATAACATTGCTGTTTTTACTTCTGGAGTATAAATAAATAAGTAAATCTTCGGTAGCCCTTTTTTCCATTGAGCTTAATGTTGTCCAAAACAAAAACGCGTATTATTTTGAAGAATTGATCCTTTGATCTCATTTTCTATGAATAAAAGAACAAAAAGGTCTGTCCAATGTCCATTTTCACCTAGACATGATATACTTTATTGTCTATTTTGATTTATACAGGTATTTCGAGATGTTACATAAACAAAAAATAGGAAACTGGTCTTGAGGAACTTTTCGTTGGATTTTCAACCTTCTTACGGTTCAATAAGGTTGAAAACTGACTGAGATGTTGCTTGAGGTTTCTAAAGTAGTTCATAGCATGCTTAATTGGTACAGCTACTTAGGTACCTACACCGTTTTTAAGAGGTATAACAAATAATCCCTGGAAATACAGATTTTTATAAAGCTACATTCTTCGAGGACCTTTGGAATTTTTTAGCGCTGGCCGCTTAGGGGCACAATATGCTCGACACTTCAATCCTCGCTGAAAATAATATCTAAAGACGTCTTAATTTAATTAATGTTTGTAATCATAAGTAATTAAAAGCAGCGAAAAACAATTGAATGCTAATCATTTAGGTCGTTACAGTCAAAAGACATCTTCTGCTGGGTAAAGGCCTCCCCTAAGCTGGACCGATTATTGCCCATACCTACTAACCGCTCTGGGCATGCCTGTCTGCGGGCGCAGTGTGGGATATTTTTAGCTTCGTGCTTAATCATTTAGGTACCGAAAACCCTGACATTGTCGATATTTTTCCATTACCTTCACTCCTAAGTTATAGGCAGGTAAATAACACAAGTCCTCTTCGCCTCATCGACTAAGTTAACCAGTTTTCTAAATATATCTCATCTTGAAGTGAATGCACTTAGCCAAGAACTTGAACTGCAGTAACATTTTATAGCTATTTTTATACCCCATTTGCCTTAGGCTAGGGCCATCAATGTTCAAATTCCTTCATCTAGTTTCTCGAAGAAAGCTATTTTTAGGAAACGAGATGAAAATATTCATTTGGAGATATGGGAACTACTCGAAAATAAAATCATAGGTACGTCCAAGATAGGGAATTAGTACCTACAGTTAGTAAAATTAATGACACAATCTGGTTTTTAAGGGTGTTACTAGACCTGTCGATTGACTATCAATCGTTGGTAAAATGGAATGGTCATCGTCAATTGACAATTCGACCATACTGATCACGTTGACCAATCCTTTCTACCAATGATCGTTGACGACGACTGATCGTCGATCTATAGGTCTAGTAACACCCATAGTTAATGTCAAAATTCGATCTCTAAACTAAGGTAGATACGTTAAAGAAAACCACCGTAAGTCAGACATTGACGCCTCGCGTTTACATACTCAGTAGTGTTTCATTCGTACATTTTTCTTGAAACCATTAGCCCCCAACTTTAGAACCTCTTCATTTGACTACAACTGGACATACAAACTTATCTCAACCCCTTATTCTTTCAGATCACAGCGCTGACGATACTAGCGTTACTAGCCGTGCCAACCTTGGAGCAGGACTCCCAAGGTTCCACGCCGATATCGCCATGTCCCAACGTGTTCATGTACGAGCCACCAGGGTCGGAGCCAGGCCGCTGGTACGGAGTAGTCAACCTGTCTACTGACAGCACGCTGCACTCACTGTGGCTGAACATCGTGCTGGATAATAAGGCTGATATACTTGGGGTGAGTTTGAAGAAAAGTCTGCTAATAATTTCATTATTTAAAAAAAAAAAAAAATATTTTATTCTCTTGAGTGTTTGAATGGAAAAAAGCGCTATACACCTGAATCAGGCCAACTTGTTGACAAGAATGCTCTATGATGGACGAATACATCGCGGTATGAATTGAACTTTTTCTTATCAATGGTATCGATGGTCATTTTAAAGACGATTGTGGACAACTGTGGACTGGTTGGCTCTTTTGAAGCTAAAGGAAATCTTCCACTATGCTTCGAACACTTTATAAATAATAAAAAAACGAACGTTTTAATTCGAATCGACATACCTACCATTTGTTTAGTGGTTTTTTTCTTCACCGCGTTAATCATTTTCCTTATTCGCACGAACTAGTATTACCAGTTTTAATTTCCGAAAATTCTGCACCAATAAGTGTGTTAGTAGCTCACACACACATTCAAGATTTCACAAAAATTACCATTTTAACTTTCAAAAATATTTCCAGAACTGGGTAGGAGACGTCTCGACGACCGACAATAAGGACTTCAAAATTGAAAATGCTGACATGCAAATTAACCCTGGCCCAGCTGTGGCAGTGCGGTTCTTCGTCCAGTTCAACCCCCTCAACAAGACTCCAAGACTTCAGGCTATTAGACTGAATGGAAGGGAGATCTGCAACGCGAACACGCCTAGGCCTGTCGACAATGATAGGCCAGACTTGGAAGAGCCTGTGAGAAGGCCCACAACGAGGCCTAACAGTGGCATCGATTTGAACACGACGCCAGTGAGAGTTCCGCCCAGGGAGTCTCCGAGTCCAGTTTATCCGAGGCCTAGTAACAACCCTGTTCCTGCTAATATGTGAGTTATGTTAAGGTAGTAAGGTTAAAATCGCAAAACTTACTTACTACTCTATTAAAATTTAACTTGCTTCAAAATGATCTTACAGTCATACATGAGCTACGATCTCAGATAAAAAAGCCCTCATTAGAATTGAATAGAAAACGTTAAATACTTATGAATAGGCGACATGTTTAGTTTGTGACAATGAGCGATCTTATCATTAGAACTTGCTTGCGTAATATGTTTACTACTAATAGTTTGACCCTATGAGGCCAAATATTAAGCTGACTGCTCTTCTTATTTATTATTAAGAAAAACAATTTTTAGGTAGTTTTTTCACAACAATATCTTCAAAACCATGTTAATGAAAGGCAATTATTTTTGATTGCCCAAAAAAATAAGCTAGTGTGGAAAAATAAACTGTCTGTAAGTATAGTTATTCATAGTCCAAGATAAAAATAATGAGCATCCCTCCAAATAATGACGTCAGAACTCAAATAAATCCATCATGGCGGCTACACGTCAGTGCAGAGGTAATGAGCAATTGATTGCCACGTTCATTAATATCATCTGTTATCTACCACTGTCGTACAAATTACATTGTACCGCAAGCCGGGTCATTAATTCGGCCTTTGTTGAAAAAATATTAATTAGTGCCGTCGTTGATCCGACCTCTAATTGTTAAAACCAAAAATGGCTACCTGAGCGGTAATATTCCTTTGTAATATCATTTATATTTACTAACAAAATTTGAAGCTTCGTTATTTTATGATAATTAACTTACTATTACTTTTTGCATGCTTGTGTATTTTTAGCCGCCTCCTACCAGATTCTGAACTTTGCCATCTTATTATACAATGTGGATTTAGAAAGTCCCGGCTTTATTGCTGGATTTATTCGACATTCGACATCTTATTAATATCATCTGTACTATAAAGAGAAACATTTTTTGTTTCTATGTAAGGCTCCAAATCTACTGGACCGATATGAAAAATTCTATCGCTGTTGGGAAGCTAGACTAACCCCGAGTAACATCGGCTATATTTTACCCGGGTACGGGTAGTAGTTCCCACGGGACACGGGTGAAAGCGCTGAAAAACAGTACGAATATTAGGTGTACCTACTTATGATTGATGTTGTTTTAGCCCCAACGACAGCCCATCACAAGACCTAGACAGACCGGGCAATGGTTTTGTCCTCACCACGTTACGACCAGACCGCTGGTCTACGCAGAAGCCCGTAAGGCAAGTATTTACATTTTAATTTTGTATTCATCTAAGAGGTTTAACTTTGTCCATTGCAATTGAACGTGACAAAAAGTTACTAAAGTTTTGTTGACTTGATTACGATCGTTTTACACAATGTAATACTGAGGAATTTTCACCAACAAGATAACAGTCTGATTAAGGAAAACAGCTGTTTATTATAAAGTAAAACTACCAGCTTTTTAACCGACTTCCCAAAAAGGAGGAGGTTCTCAATTCGACCGTATCTTTTTTTTTTTTTTTTTTTTTTTTTTTTTTTT
>NWSH02000085.1:3015154-3046665 GCA_002382865.2 Heliothis virescens
TTCCTCGCGGTTTCACCCGCGTTCCGAGGGATGTACTTCAGACATTTTATGTGGTCCTGGTACAATAACGTATGCATTAGCATTGCACCCGTGCGAAGCCGGGGCGGGTCATTAGTTAAATATAAAATAAGCGCCGTATATTCTATTATTTGGATTTGTCTAATAATTCTGTTTGGTATCAGTTTCAACAAACAATTTTGCCACTCCTGTCTTGTTCGCTTTATTTACACATAGGTACGCTTTGAGTTATTGAGTAACAATATTCTAGAATCGAAAGAACTAAACCATCTACTGCCCGTCCAAAGGGCTTCCCAAAGGGGTAGCTTCTTTTAATCATTCGAATACGATGATACCTTTGACAAGGTGGATAAAAAAATAATGACTCTTACGTCGACGCTATTTTGTTTACTTATTGTTACCTATTGCACTTTCATTACCTCTCTGTCAGTGCTGAATTAATTTTGCTTTAATTTGCCATAATAAGTGCATTTTTAATAAATTTACTTGTCGCGGAAGTTTTAAGAAAAAATATTAATTTTAATATTTATAAACTTAGAATGCTGACAGTACTTTTAACTTACTAACAATCGGGGGCGAGTTGGAGTATCTAATAATCAAGGGGGCGAGTTGATGCACTCAGGCAATCGGGGGCGAGTTCCAGGGGGCGNGACAAGGTGGATAAAAAAATAATGACTCTTACGTCGACGCTATTTTGTTTACTTATTGTTACCTATTGCACTTTCATTACCTCTCAGTCAGTGCTGAATAAATTTTGCTTTAATTTGCCATAATAAGTGCATTTTTAATAAATTTACTTGTCGCGGAAGTTTTAAGAAAAAATATTAATTTTAATATTTATAAACTTAGAATGCTGACAGTACTTTTAACTTACTAACAATCGGGGGCGAGTTGGAGTATCTAATAATCAAGGGGGCGAGTTGATGCACTCAGGCAATCGGGGGCGAGTTCCAGGGGGCGAGCTGAGCCTACACCGTTTTGTTTATGTCTAGATTTTAAACAAAGCGAACAAGTTATGTATCCGCATTGCAATTGGTGTTCTAGAAAAATAAATTTATGGAATTTTGTCTTGTTTTTAATGCCGGCAAGTGTAAAAGTAGTGAAGGACGTTTTGTAAATTATTATATTGGTTTATTGTAGTAGTGAAAGGATCGGACTTTGCTTAGCATCATTGAGAAGTATATTCAAAGGATTTCAACTAAAAAAAGTGAAGATGTTTTATTTAATTTCCTGACTACATGTTGTCAATTCCTAGGCAATGTTTGTGGTTAAAAAATAATGATGGGAGTAAAAATGTAGAGTACGATTTTATGTTTTTTATCCGATTTTATTTTGTATATAATTGGTATTACCTTTGTAATTAATAACAAAATAGAATAAGTATATATTTAAGAGAGCCATGTGCTAAAAAACTTAATTAACCACTGTTATCCTGATACAACTATCATAAACTATCTTCTGCCAACGGGTTCGCCCGCTTCCCGAGGTACCTATTTCCCGTACCCGGATAAAAAAATAGCCTATGTTGTTCCTCAGGGTCTATTCTATCTCTGAACCAAATTTCATCAAAATTGGCTCACTGGTTTAGGCGTGAAAGCGTAACAGACAGAGTTACTTTCACATTTATAATATTAAGTAGGGATTTGAAAAGAACTTAGAAACATTCTAATACATTTATTCGTACTTAAACCTACGTTTACTTGTTCACATATAAATTACAGACTAAGCCTGTGTATATTCACTGGGCTGTGACCAATGTATGTATTACATACCTACGTATGATGGCTGACCTTATAAGCCGAGAGGTTCCGAACGTTTTTATTAAATCCACATTTATTTAATTATAGCAAACAAGTTACTTATATGTGCCTAGTTATCTTTTGTTTACTTTGTAGGTATATTATGAATTGAGACGTAAATATTATTTTTTAAATAGTGCTCCAAGGAAAAGAAGTTAATTTTTTTCTGCGATTGAAACGTAAAGATGACAACAGGTCACGGTACAAGAATCTGTCAAATTTTACCAATCGAACATTAACCTTCCACTATTGTGATAAGGTTGACAATCTATTGCAGAAATTTGACAGATTGTGGTAACTTGATGTGCTGTAGTCTGACTTTTAATTCAGTTTCGAGATGTGGTTCCCTCAGAATACGGACAAAGCTGTTAGCGAAAGCTGTATGTATATAAAATTTTCATGAAAACAGTGGCAGCTTGAAAAATTGACGCCATTCAAAAATAATTCCAAATAAAATGCACGGAATAAATTGAATCTCTTTTTATTGTTTACACAGAATTTGTAAATGGTTTCACGTAATCCTGTAAGAGTAGATTCTGTTGCATCAAATTTTTTTACATTTTTATTAAAATAATGCCTCAAAAAAATTAAAATTGATCAATATAAACTGCAAATCTATATCATTTTTTTTATAAATATATTTATGTTTTGTACATTTCATCAAACTTGTTGAACAGCTTACCTACTTATTAAATAAAAAAATATATAGTTAAAAACTTATTGGCTAACAAATTTTGATACGTTTGGACAAACAATTATTTACCGTGTTAACTTTAATTAGGTATTATTATCAAAGAAATTGCAGGTTACGGCCACGTGTCAGTTTCAGCCACATTTCAGATATCTATACTGAATTGCAGCTACGCTATTTTCTTCTGCATGTCGAGATTTTTATAGCATTTTATTTCCAGAAATATCCATTCATCTACAGTGTAACGAATTGTGATGAAAAATAAACGTTTGTTGCTTATATTCAAATAGTTCATGCACTCTTAGAAAGTAGAAACACTTTTGTAGCACTAATATTGTAGAATTCCGCCATTTTTATTTCTTCCAGCTTCTATAGTCTATGACCTACAATATTTTGGCTAACTTTTAATTATTTCGTTAAGTATTAATAATTGCTAATGTGACATTATTGTATTTAGTTATGCTTTTGGCGAAACTAAAAAGAAAAAGATTTTTTATTTCTAAAACATAATAAGTACTTTTCTACCTTGACATTGACTCCATAAACAGATGGAATTTTGTACCGACGCCAGCAGGTCAACCTATCCGAATTTGTAAAATTTTACCAATAGAGTATTAATCTTCCACTATTGTGATAAGGTTGAAAATCTATTGAAGAAATTTGACAGATTGAGGTAGATTAATGTGCTGGCGACTGTACCTTTAAAATAAATATATACCAATTTACTTGAAACCAATTTGGTAATTATCTACAACACCTATCCAATATGTTCTTTAAAGTTTCGTCAATTTCATATTAACGTTGTACCTTCTAGAATATTCTAATGGCATTACATCTACAGTAGTTCTCAAGCCTAGCAACACAATGTATCTTCTATCTTAAGTAACAAGTTTCCAATTAACTAAACGTTTTGTGGTCGACCTGCCACTGATCAGTAGAATCAACAGCCATTGTGGTTTCGGCTTCTATCAGACCATTGCGTAATCATTATGTTGTCATGGAAAATTAATATTGTTACTAAGTAATTAATTTTATTCGTATCAACTATTTGCGGTTGTTGATTGGACCGCTAATTATTGAAAAAGAGTATTAAATAGTTTTAATATGACTACTGTTTTTACTGTTAGAAATTGAGGAAAAGCTTCGCGTTTAGTCTGAAGCATAGCATTATTCTTTTTATCATAAGTACAGTACGAGTTTTTTTCGTTGGTCTAGCTGTCGCATAGCCGACTGCTGATCACGAGGTCTCGGGTTCGATTCCCGGGACGGGCCGAAATCGCTTTGTGGGGTTTAGAAACTTTCATAAAGCAGCCCGGAGTTGGAAGTTGGTGATTGATACACCCGTGCATCGGAGAGCACGTTAATGTCGGTCCTGCGCCTGATCTCTCACCGGTCGTGTCGGATTGCCGTCCCATCGGGTTATGAGAGTGAGGGAATAGGGAGTGCACCTGTGTCTGCGCAAATGCTTGTGCACTATAATATGTCCTGCGCAGCTGGCTGATCTCCTTATATGAGAACAGCCGCCGTGGCCGATAATCGGCTAGGACGCCATTATTATTACGAGTTACCACAATCTGTCTTTCTCCAACAGATTTTCGACCTTATCACAATAGTGGAAGGTTAATGTGCGATTGGTAAAATTTGACAGATTTGGGTAGGTTGATTTGTTGTCGTTTGTAATTTCGACACAATTAATTCCACTTATAAAATATGTATCTGGAACATGACTTGTCAATGACTAACAGTGATGGTCGACCACAAAATCATAACATTCGTAGAAAAACCTTAATACTTAGTAATTACTAATTTCTTAGTAATAAAATAACAATAGGTAGACGTAACTTTTAATGTTTTCGCAGGCTCAGTGCGGGAAGGTAGTGTTGAACCCTATACCGCTGGTGGTCAATGGGACACCCACTTTGGAAGGCCAATGGCCGTGGCAGATAGCACTTTACCAGACTCAGGTAAGAGTACCATATCGTGGTTTCCACGATTTTTTTTAAACGTACGTTACGGTTAAAACTTAATTTAGAATATTTTGGAGAAAAGTATATTTTTTTAAGAGCTCACCTTTGAAACTAGCTAAGATTTACTGTTAATTTTTCCCACTACACAGGATACATTTTTTGGGACGTAAAATCTAGCCTTTATTTACATAAGTTCCAAAGTAAACTACTTAGCTTGCAGTCTTAACTATTAAACTTGTCAAAAATCCACCGACACCCCATTCCATAGTGACCCAGAAATTTCCATTCTGACCCAGAAAATTCCATTCTGACTTTCCAGACTGTGGACAACAAGTACATCTGTGGTGGTACTCTGGTGACTCATCGTCATGTGATCACTGCAGCACACTGTGTTACCAGGAAGCAGTCACAGCGGCTGGTAGACCAAAACACCCTGACGGTCTACCTGGGGAAACATAACTTGAGGACATCGGTAGAAGGGGTGCAAGTTAGATTTGTAAGTAGCTTGGATTTTTTTCTTATAGTAGATACTATTAAATATTTTGAAAAAGTAGTGACTGTTTTGCTTATCGTAAGATTTATGTGTAGGTTTGTGTGTCTGTAAGCACAGTTTTGTAGATACCAAAATAATGAATCATGTGCAAATTATCGGTTTAAAGAAATTTATTTTCTTAAAAAATGCTACAGTGCATTTAAAATAAGATATGCATAATAAAGTCATTAAAATATATTATAGTAAATTAATAATTATTTAGTAATAAATACCAAATATTTAAAATTATCAAATAACATTCGACTCAACCGAATATTACGTAGAAAAGTTGTAATTTACACTTAATACACGCAAAAAAATACAGATTAAAAAACTATCACAGACAACTTAAGTTTATCAGCGAACTCTATCCCACTATAAAGTTTTATGACTCGCTAATGAGCTCTCTAAACTTGGAACTCAACATTCATAGCCTGTATTTGTTCGTTCTACCACTTGCGAAACTTCACAGCTCAGCTATTTGCTTTTCCATTTCCTTTTCTATGAAAATCTTTTAATTAAAAGCTTTTTATTGCTTGCTAAAGTGGTTTTAAGTACTTTGATATCAATATTTTCTTTTAAAGAAATATTTTTCTGAGTGTATTGAAACGTTAAAGAAATGGTGGTTTAGTACTTGGTACGAAATAGCAATCTATTTAATTGCTTATAGATGATTCTGTATCTCCAATAACGGAAAAATTAAGAGTAATTAGTCTAGTCTCAGAAATTAGACATCTGTTGTGTACCTACATTTTATTTACTACTAGCTTCTGCCAGCGACTTCGTACGCGGATCATGTCGCCGGCGACAACGGGTCGTCATATTCAAAGATCTGAAACTTCACTGAATTGCTCTGCTCCTATTGATTTTAGCTTGATGAAAAGTATACTATAGACAGCTCGGGAGTATGAAAAATAATTGTCCCAAGTTTCGTTAAAATCCGTCGAGTAGTTTTTCTACAGATTTATCTCTCTGCAGATTTATTATAAGTATAGATACCAGCGTGAAATATCAAAAATATGTGATTATTCTTTTTCTACAAAACATTTCTATTTATGTATATTTATACATAAAAACGTAACCACAATTGGATCAACCCCACAGTTAATACCAAAATAAATTAGGACCCTTTGTCTGATCAGACGCTGAATTACAAAACAGGCTCGCAAGTCAACGAGATTAATTAACAGCGGCGAGAACTTTGGTCGTGTCCATTGCTAAATTTACAACTGATCGATTTGAGCTTCCCCTTTCAGGCCCAAGTTTACCTAAGACATAACCATCCGTTATTCTTAAACTGCTGTTTACTTGAGACTTGAATATGAAAGTTAGTAGCAGTCATGGTATGCAGTTGTTTTAAGAAAACTGTCGTTTGAACGTGGTGAACTTGGGCTTCAGTCAGGTGAACCATAATTACGGGTTAAATGTTATATAAGTATACCCATCTACCTAACTATAGTAAGTGTAAGCGTCATGGCACATTGTACCGGCACGGTCACGGCACAGCAAATAACTTGTCATTTAAATTTGAACATTAAATTGCATGACGTATGATATATTTCATAACAACGTGAGTTGTTAGATAGGAAACCGCGCGCTGACAGCCCGCCGTTGGCTGTTTTGTATTAACGTTATGAAATATATCATACGTCATACGATTTAATGTTCAAATTTAAATGACACGTTATTTGCTGTGCCGTGACCGTGCCGGTACAATGTGCCATGACCCTAATAATGTGGTCCCGAAATGAAATTAAAAAATATTCCAAGCGTATACCCATGCTAAGGAAAAAAGTACACTCTAAAATAATGTGTGAAAGATATAGCAGCCATATTTACTTAAAAATATAAACAAAGCATTTTTCGAAATGAACCCAGACATTCCGACTTTATACGGTTAACAAGGTACTCACTCATACACACCACTTTTAAATAAAACAAAACAAAAACGTTCAAAAGTGAACACACACACTACGGTTAAAATTGAACATACGCGACTAAAAATGAACAATAATTACAAACAGAACGTCTGACGTCGGAGCGGTCCGAATGTCATATTAGTGCCAATTACTACCCCCTGTATGTACCGGGTTTACGTCCACCCTGACTTGAATATTTATTATACAGGCAAGCTACGGCCGAAGTACACCGACAAAATAAACGGCAGTTCTCAAACGAATGTTTACTACGAATTTTCACGTACAAGTTTAAGTCATAATCTCCCTGGCCTTTTCCCAATTACGTTGGGGTCGGCTTTCAGTCTAACCGGATGCAGCTGAGAACCAGTGTTTTACATGGAGCGACTGCCTATCTGACTTTCACAACCCTGTTACCCGGGCAACCCTTTCTGGCTCTTGACTACCCGTAACGACTGCCAAACCTGGAAGAACTCGTTATGACAAGATGGTCACCCATCCCCTGACCGACCGCGCCGTTGCTTAACCTTATGATCGAACGATCCGCGTGGCTTTGACTTCGTCACAAACTCTTCTACAAGTTTCTAAGTAAACAATTGTTTTAAGAAAACTGCCGTTTATGATTATAGGTGAACTTGGGCCAAAAGGCTCGTATATCTGGCTTGTGTGTAGGTAACAGTCGTAGGCTGCATTTTATGTGAAACTGTACCTTTGAACTTTGCGTAATATGAGACGCAAAGTTCATAGGTCAATCCTAAATAATAATTTTGTATACAATTGTGGGTGTTTGTTTGTTTTGTACGCTTTCATGACATAAAGGCTTTATATTAATTTTGGGTAGTGTTATATGAGATCTTAATGATTTAAGTATCTGCCTACGCTTTGTAATACGCTATATAATATGTCGGTCCTACGCCTGATCTCTCTCCGGTCGTGTCGGATTGCCGTCCCATCGGGCTATGAGAGTGAGGGAATAGGGAGTGCACCTGTGTCTGTGCAAATGCTTGTGCACTGTAATATGTCCTGTGCAGCTGGCTGATCTCCTTATATGAGAACAGCCGCCGTGGCCGACAATCGGCTACAACGCCATCATGTAAAATAACACCTTTCACTCCCCGAAGGTTCTTCAATTCGAATCGTTTTATGCTGGTTTCTATATTGATTTTGATGAAAGATTGAATTCTGTTATTGCCTACCTAGTTAGCTCCATATAAATTTATCTCTAATCGCGAAACAACGGATTATAGGTTAGAAAAAGCGGTTGTTAGCCATTTTAAAAGACAATCCCAGTTTTATATCGAATTTATTCATAAAAAGGTCACACGTAGGTATATCGGGCTTTTCCTGCCATTTCGCAAAAACTTTAACACCCGATTCTCTCAATTCTCCAGGTGGGTAAAATAACAGTGCACCCAGACTACAACGCTACGACATTCAGTCGTGATGTGGCAATACTGGAGCTCCGGGATCCAGTGCCGTACTCCGACTGGATCCGACCAGCCTGCCTGTGGCCTGACAATGAAATCGCCTTGAAGAACGTTATTGGAAAGAAGGGTTCGGTACGTATCTATAAATTATAGGAAGACTATAAGTAGGTCTAATTTTAACAAAATCCAAAAATTTTACATATTTTTTTTGTTGCCAAATGCATCTACTTTTTATCAGCTGCAACGGAATCATAAATAAT
This sequence comes from Heliothis virescens, assembly GCA_002382865.2. NCBI lineage: Eukaryota > Metazoa > Arthropoda > Insecta > Lepidoptera > Noctuidae > Heliothis > Heliothis virescens. The sequence continues at coordinate 3,023,765 of NWSH02000085.1, forward strand.
CATTCTAAGATGTTTATTTGTTTTTCTTTTCATATATAATGTTGAGAGGAAACGCTCTTTTATATCCGTTCAACAAAATGAATAAAATAATCTTACAAAAAGCAAAGTAAAAAAGAAAACAAAATCTTAATTGGCGCCAAATACAACCACAGATTAAAAGTAAAATAGCAAACAGATCCATGGTTCACTCGTTCAATTAGCAACTTTACAGAACGAAGCGGGCAAAGGCGCAGTCCATTCTGCCAACTCGCTGCAACTGCAGTTTTGTCGGAACACCGTAATTATCCGACGCTTTGCTGCAGAACGTTCAATTAACGTTCTTTCTCTTAATTAGCTGAAAGACGACGTGTAAATAATTGTTGAGTTGTTAATAAAGCTGGACTTTTTAATTATGAATGAACTGCCTTGCAGGTTTTCGTTTTCCTTTCAGAACAATATTTAAGGTTTAATAGAAGTAATTTTGTAAATACTTATATGTAGGTATGTTGTAAAACTAAAATAATAGATCCATTGGGAAATGACAGCGCAGAAAAGCCAATAAAAAACGATATCTTTGAAATATCTAAATTATTTTAAAAGTATCGTTCTATTTGTGAAGTCGATAAATAAACAAAATGGGATCTACATTAATTTAAAAAATAGCGTTCTTTTTGTGAAGTCGATTAATAAACGTTTTATGATGCAGTACCTCAGAATCATACAGGAAAAACAATATTTTTTCCCATACCTATACCTACAACCTTTTTCGACAAATTTACCTACTTAATTGTTAGACTTAGTCACCGAAATATACTTAGCTACCCAACCCCCTACAAGTTCGTAATAGATGTCTTTTTAACTAACTACTTACTTAGAACAATCTCCATTCCCCCAGGTGGTAGGCTGGGGTTTCGACGACACGGGCGTGGCGACTGAAGAGCTAAGTCTGGTGGAGATGCCAGTGGTCAGCCAGGAGACCTGCATCAGGTCGTACAGCGAGTTCTTCGTGCGCTTTACTTCGGACTACACCTACTGCGCTGGTTATAGAGATGGTGAGCACTTATTGAAACTCTTTTGTGATAATTTTACAGGGTGACTGGTAATTGGTAACCGATACTTGAACACGTGATTCTATCCATAATTACAGACAACTTTCCTTATGATCCTTTATTTTTATTCGTTAGTTTAATCACTTTAGCAAAACACCAGTCACCCGGAATAAGGAATAATTTTGTATATGTCTCTCTTCTTTTGTAAATATATATTTCTGTGTATAGTAGTTATTTTTTTTTATAAATATTCGATGTAGTCTTTATAGATAAGCTTGGTTTGACCGTATATTTATGAATTGAATGTAATGAAAGTGTGGATAGAATAATTATTTTAAGTAAAAAAAATGTAAATGCTCTTAATTTGCTTTCTGTCTTTTTTCTTAGATATCAGTCATCTCATTATGTTCGTTAACATTTCTCTCATTTAATATTTCTAGGGTGATTTGCGCTTTTCACCTCTGAACCCGAAACTTATCTGTCTGCCGTTACTTCTTAGAGCCTATACTTCTGTATGCATCATAATACTTATAATAGGTACATCTATATTTGCTTAGCCAGGTTTTATGGTTCTAACTAAGAACTATAGACTAAGCTGTCCATTAGTGCATATCCATTTCCATTTTCTTGATTCATATCTGTAATACTTATTTAACTTCTTGATATTTTTGTAAATATGTACTTACTTATCTACTTAATTATGGTATAAGTAGCTAGTGTATAAATAATAGTTATTTTACATTTAAAAGTATTTAGAGTTAGCGTAATAAAATGCTTATTGCTTCCAGGAGTCTACAATGAAAGAACCGGCGTTAGGGAAAGTATGTTTAGTTTGTTACCTAATAAGCTAACTAGGTAATGGTAGCACAAACACTCAGGCACCTTCGGCTTAATTAATATTTCTATTAATTTGCTTAACAATGCCTTTTACTTTGGTGACGCTTCTTTAATACCCACTTAAGTACGAAGGTATTATCTTAATAATTCGGTAAGTATGACCAAAAAGTGGATATTCCCCCTACATTGTGGTCGGGACTATACTTTAAACCCACTATCGGTGGTAGCTATCAACTTGCTCCCTTGTAATATAGATTTACTTACTCTATTTTTTGTAGTTGCTTAGTACTTTGTAACCTAAGATTTAACCCCTAAAATTAAAGCATGGTATAAATCATGGAATATGGAATTCAACAAATAAGAATAAAATCAATACTTTAGCATGATTTGAAAACGCTTCATGACTACACTTTTCACTAATTAACGTAAACACCGACATACCGCGTGATGAACCCACCCTTAATAATTCATAAAAAATCTAATTTATGATTACCCAATAGCTCCATACTGGTACAGACAGACGCCAGCACATCACCCTACCTCAATCACAAATCTGTCAAATTTCTGCGATCGATTTTCAACCTTATCACAATAGTGGAAGGTTAATGTTCGATTGGTAAAATTTGACAGATTTGGTTAGGAAGACCTGTGGGAGTCTGTACTAAAAAGAATGAAGTGCCTACTTTATAATCTAAAATAACTAATTCCCCATTCTATGTTTGAAGGTACGTCGGTCTGCAACGGCGACAGCGGCGGTGGCATGGTGTTCAGGCAGAACGGCATCTGGTACCTGCGAGGTCTCGTCTCATTGTCTGTGGCGAGGCAGAACGAATACCGTTGTGACCCCACGCACTACGTCATATTCACAGACTTAGCCAAATTCTTGCCCTGGATCTACGCTAATGTGTCAGATTTTTGATCTTTTTATTGAATAAAGATTAATTTTGTTATTGAGGATTTTTTAAGAGATTATTTATAGAATATGGCAACACCAATTGATTACGAAATAAGACCTTTTTTGTAGGTATAATCGATATCGGTCTCCTAAGCATTATCAATTCCAGACATTATAAAAACTGGTTGGTTTGTTGGTTGAATAACAATCCTCAAAGCAAAATTAATCTTTATAAATCGCCATTTTGATAAGGCAGCCATTTTGTTGTAATGTTAGGTTAACTTTATTATAGTATTTTCCTAATGAATGCACAATGAAACGGAATTAAAATACGTAATAGATAGTAAATTTATAATTACCTACTTGGTACCTACAACTTATAGTAAGTACCGCCGTTTCATCAGAAAAAGATTTAGACTTGAAGAGGCGTTTTGTGAATTTGCTATTAAAGGTACCTTTAAGGCCCAAATTCATCGACAACAACATGCGCTATTCTCTTCAAAAACTGTTTACTTTGAAAATTGAACGTAAAAATTCATAGTTAGCAGTTATTTTAAGGAAATTGTCTTAAACTTTTTCAGTCCTGATGTATAAGGATCAAGTAGGTCTCAGCTATATTATGAGTGACAAAATTCTAAGAAATTTTAACTTCTGTGATGTGCTAATTGTATGTACAAAATATGAACTTTTAAAAATTAATAATTTTGTGATCAAATCCGTAGGTAGTTCCTTATTTGAATTTTAATATTTTTTATTATAATGTGTTATGATGGCGAACGGTTTTAATGTAAGATACAAAAATAAATATCACCATGACTTAAAAATATGCTGAAGAATAATAATACTTAAAATATTTATTTAGACTGATAAACTATCGATAATTTGCTCCTATTTCATTTTTCTATTTAATATACAATTTTCCAACATACTTGTGTGCTTTTTATTTTGTAAGCCCATTATATTTATAGTAATCTTATATTATATATCTGTTATGGACCAAATGAAAAATTTTGCATTATACATAATGCCCGGTCATTATGAAAAATGCCCAATCTGAGAGAGCAATTTAATAATAATCATTCAAATAATCTAATTGACCGGGCATTCTACATATTGTACATCGCCCTTTGGGCAGAGTAATACAAACAAACAGTAATTTTTCATTTTTATTGTTACTTAAAATAAACCAAATGTTTAACAATTTAAGTAATCAGTCAGATTTTGTAAAGCTTGGAACGTCATTGTTGAAGTTTCAGTTTTTTGCAGCAAGCATGATTTCTGTCACGGCTCCGGCGCTGCGGGGCTCCGGCGGTCCCACGCGAGTTTATCGTCGCAGATAGGTTTAACGCTCACCACCGCAGCTTCGGCTTGCTGGCCGGCGGTGCCGGCCAGCCTCAGCCGCGGTGGCGAGTGTTACAACCACCTGCTCCTCAACTCGCGGCCCGCCTCGCCTCTCCGCGCCTACGCGATTTTGAATTACACTCTAGGGGTAGGGCAGACAAGACTGCGTGCAGTCGGATTTACAGCAATTCGTTTCTGTCATTAAAACCTAACTTTCAGCTAATGTTCTAGGATATATATTTTTTGGACAATGAGTTACGAAATTAAAACCTATCCGCGTTCGTCCGTATTCGCTTACAATGCAAAACTAAACACAAACAATAGCGCCCGCCGCACGAGCCGCATGCTGAATAGCGGTCTCTGATTGGTCAAACCGTGTCACGCGTTCTTCCCTCCCTGCACCGCGTCAAATTTGGCTTTATTATCAAACTGCCCAAATGTCATGTAGCAATATAATAATGACCGTGCAATGTGATAAATACTGAAGTTTAGATAGTAATTAATCACTTAGCCCAATAGAGCTAGACATTATTCATAATGCTCGCACATTATGAATAATGCCCACATTAATCACCTAGTCCATAACATATCGACGATGAAGTGCCAATACCTCCTAACTGACATTTTGTCGATTTTTTGATTTTTAATGCGTTGGACATAAAATTGCATTTTGCGTGTACTCGTCAAGACACCTAACCAAATATGTTGATAGTTTTGAGAGAAAATGCTAATAGAAATAGCTGCTAAGTCAATGTATGCATTCATTTAGCAAGACCTGCTGACATTACATCCTAAATTCAAGTGTAAAAAGCTTCTAAATTACTTAACTGTACTATGTATCATATCATATCCATGTTCCCATTACTACAATATTTTCATATTTAGATCTCTGAATTTTCAACGTGACGCGTTTTTTGCTCCTCCTGTAAAATGGTGATTTTGTAGTTAAGAGGTATTGATACTTCATCGTCGATATATAAAACTCAAAGTCCTGACTGATTCACTGACTCATCATCGCAGGGCCCAAACGCGTGAACCTATAAAGCTGAAATTTTTCACAGAGGTTCATCTTAAGACTCTCACCAGGGATAAGAAAGGATTTTTTGAAATTCGTGTCCTAAGGGGTTGAAATAGGGGTTGAAACTTTGTATGGCGAAGGAATATTAAATACGAATTTCGACATGAAACTTCGTGAAATTACTCCTTAAAATAAATAATTAAACACGTGTTTCACAATTTTTTGAAATACATCCTTCAAAGGGTTAAAATGGGGTTGCTGGCTAAAATGGGGTTGACAATTTTTATGGCGAACTAATCAACGCAGGGCCCAAACCTGTGAACCTATAAAGCTCAAATTTTGCACAAAGGTTCATCCTAATACCCTCATGCGAGATAAGAAAGGATTTTTTCAAATTCGTCTCCTGAGGGGTTGAAATAGGGGTTGAAAATTGTATGGCGAACCAATATTTATTACGAATTTTGAAATGAAACTTCGTGAAGTTACTCCTTAAAATTACTGAAAATTACTTACGAATTTCGACATGAAACTTCGTGAAATTACTCCTTAAAATAAATAATTAAACACGTGTTTCACAATTTTTTGAAATACATCCTTCAAAGGGTTAAAATGGGGTTGCTGGCTAAAATGGGGTTGACAATTTTTATGGCGAACTAATCAACGCAGGGCCCAAACCTGTGAACCTATAAAGCTCAAATTTTGCACAAAGGTTCATCTTAATACCCTCATGCGAGATAAGAAAGGATTTTTTCAAATTCGTCTCCTGAGGGGTTGAAATAGGGGTTGAAAATTGTATGGCGAACCAATATTTATTACGAATTTTGAAATGAAACTTCGTGAAGTTACTCCTTAAAATTACTGAAAATTACTTACGAATTTCGACATGAAACTTCGTGAAATTACTCCTTAAAATAAATAAGTAAACACGTGTTTCGCCATTTTTTGAAATTCGTGTCCTAAGGGGTTGAAATAGGGGTTGAAACTTTGTATGGCGAAGGAATATTAAATACGAATTTCGACATGAAACTTCGTGAAATTACTCCTTAAAATAAATAATTAAACACGTGTTTCACAATTTTTTGAAATACATCCTTCAAAGGGTTAAAATGGGGTTGCTGGCTAAAATGGGGTTGACAATTTTTATGGCGAACTAATCAACGCAGGGCCCAAACCTGTGAACCTATAAAGCTCAAATTTTGCACAAAGGTTCATCTTAATACCCTCATGCGAGATAAGAAAGGATTTTTTCAAATTCGTCTCCTGAGGGGTTGAAATAGGGGTTGAAATTTGTATGGCGAACCAATATTTATTAAGAATTTTGAAATGAAACTTCGTGAAGTTACTCCTTAAAATTACTGAAAATTACTTACGAATTTCGACATGAAACTTCGTGAAATTACTCCTTAAAATAAATAAGTAAACACGTGTTTCGCCATTTTTTTAAATTCGTGTCCGAAGGGGTTGAAATAGGGGTTGAAACTTTGTATGGCGAACCAATATTTATTAAGAATTTTGAAATGAAACTTCGTGAAGTTACTCCTTGAAATAAATAAGTTAACACGTGTTTCGCCAATTTTTAAAATTCGTGTCCTAAGGGGTTGAAATAGGGGTGGAAACTTTGTATGGCGAATAAATATTAATTACGAGTTTCGATATGAAACTTCGTGAAATTACTCCTTAAAATAAATAAGTAAACACGTGTTTCACCATTTTTTGAAATTCGTATCTTAAGGGGTTGAAATAGGGGTGGAAACATTGTATGGCGAATAAATATTAATTACGAATTACGATATGAAACTTCGTGAAATTACTCCTTAAAATAAATAAGTAAACACGTGTTTCACCATTTTTGAAATTCGTATCTTAAGGGGGTTGAAATAGGGGTGGAAACTTTATATGGCGAATAAATATTAATTACGAATTTCGATATGAAACTTCGTAAAGTTACTCCTTAAAATAAATAAGTAAACACGTGTTTCGTCATTCTTTGATATTCTACCCCTAAAGGGGTTGAAATATGGGTTGAAACTTTATATGGCGAACGATTATTATTTACTAATTTCGACATGAAACTTCGTGAAGTTATTCCTTGAAATAAATAAGTAAACCCGTGTTTCACGATTATTTGAAATTCCACCCCTAAGGGGGCAAAAAGGGGGTTGGTAATTTGTATAGCAGGCCCATAATTTTTGAAGAAAGAGTATAGAGCATGAAGTTTAGAAGATAGGTTTCTCATAGTAATAGCAATGTTTACACCCATTGCCTAAGATCATCGCATTTTACCAAAATCCATCCCTAGGAGTGTAAAATGGGGGTTGGGAGTTTGTAAGAAAGTACTATGTTTGTGAAATAAGAAACATGAAATTTAGTAGATGGGTTCCTTACAGGGTATAGAGATTACCTTAAAACGGACTTTACGAAAATCCACCGCTAGGGTTGAAAACGGGGGTTGAGAGTTTCTATTGAAATTCTATGTTATTGAAGTAAAGAGATATGAAAAGCAGATAGGTTACTTATAGGGTGTATACATATTAGACACTTCAGATCTTTAATTTTGACGACCCCGTTGTCGCTGGCATAAGCGACATGAACCGCGAACGAAGTCGCTGGCAGAAGCTAGTCTATACTTATATAATAAAAAAAACATTTTTGTTTGTTTGTACTAAAAGCTCCGAAACTACTGGACCGATTTGAAAAATTCTTTCACTGTTGGGAAGCTAGACTATCCCCGAGAAACATGGGACAGGGCAGTAGTTCCCACGGGACGCGGGTGAAACCAAAGTAGTTTTCTTTTAGTTCCATTTAACACTAGACGTTAAGTGAAATTAGGCGCTATTCCTTTAAAACCTACATGAACCAGTTAATCACCTTTGAACTTAGAGTAAGTTCAATATCCAAAAGAAGTAGTATGAAAGTGTTATACATATTTAAATTATTAAATACCTTTGTAGCAAAGCTACCAACAAAATAAACCAACTATAAAACTAAAATAAAACAAACGAACAGTGTTATAACATTTATAATGTTATACAAATAGAAGAAATTCTTGTAGAAATAAACAAACTCAATGCAACGTAATAATAAAATCATAGTTACAAAAAAAATACACAAAATGTACAAAAAAAAACTTACGTTACACATGAGAGAAAATACATACATAGAATGTTATTCTTTATTCAATATGGATATCCGTTCTAACCGGACTCGTTAGGCAGCAAAATAAAAAAATACTTTCACTATTTTCGTCACGGTTATAAAATACATACCTACCTACTTAATTTATTTTCATATTTTATCTGTCCTGAACTTTACAACGTTCAAACGACATCATCGTCAGACTTTTTATCATCCCACTGCTGGGCACAGGCCTCCTCTCACACAGAGAAGGATTGAGCATTAATCACCCCGCTTGCTCAATAGGTACGAGACGGTGATTTTCACACTTTATAGTCCAGGTTTCCTCGAGATGTTTTTTCTTCTTGTAAAATCGCACCACCACATTGAATAAAGAACACATTAAAAACATCTAACACTAAATGAAATGCAAAATATTAAAAGTTATTTTCCATAACAAAATAAACCAAAATTCATGAGATGAAAACGAAACATTTACTCGTCAAAAAACATGAGCAAAACTAAACAAAGCAACTTCGTGACCAAGTCAGAAAAAATTATATGAATGAAAAAATATATTTTGTCTTATTATTTTTACGTGAAAACATCCAGCACGGCAGTACAATAGGTTTGAAGTTACAAACTAAGACATGGATAAAAAACCCATTTAAATCTCTACTTTGCCAACTCTAATATCACTAAGTAAAATTATTCAATATAAATAATATTTTCTACCTTCACAAAGCGAAGGTATGACAACACTAAAGATGTTTCCACGTAAAAAAATGACAATGAAAATGCGCAAACATATTATACCTAGTATGTTTTGCCTTCCTAGATTATAAAAATCAATCGCGAGCCGTAACCCTTTACTCACGATTCATTTAAATATCCATTATCCCCGGCAATGCATTCACACAATTATACAACCTTATTTACAATTATTTATAACCAGACAACATACTTGGACCATAGACAGCTTAAAACCTCCTTGTCTGCGACTAACCACTTCGTGAATACCGACTGTAAAACTTTTCCGTAACAACTATTTAAACTAACTTAGGAACTTCAAAATATATCTAAGACACTGCATAAAGTTGTGGAAGTCACAATAACCAGACAAAATGGCCGAAATTTTACAAAAAGTCGTAAGTATAATAGCATACTTTTTTGAGTGTCTCCTAAACAAGAAATGGTGGCCTTCTGTGTTGCTTCAAGGCTTACTCCAATCCATAAATATCGCACTATTTATATGATTACCTATCATCAACATTTCAAGCTAAACTGTGTCTACTCACACTAGAAGCAATGAATTAGTATAAGTGTAAATAAAGAACAGAATTTAAGAACGTACATGAAACCAATTCCAGTAGTGCCGTAAAAGCTGCCACCAAATTTCATCGATAATATCTAAACTTCATATTTAACCAAATCAAATTAACCAAATCGACAGAAAGCATATTTCAAACTATTTCATCAATCATTAAGAAGCATAAACACTTTTTCATAAGTCATTTTGAACTTCAATGTCTCAAAAAGATGATCGGCCATCTCGTCTGGTAGAAAAAGATATCCTGCTTCGTAAGTTCCAAGTATGTAAGGCTGGTTACTAAAACAACTTGACTCAGCTCACGTCCTCACACTATTTACAAAGTATTGAGATCAAATTCACAACTACCCACAAGTTATATACCTCTCTATAGTCGACGCTACGGACCGATCTGACTTCTTGTACTGGGTCTAAGAGTTTTCAAATACTTAGAAAGATTCAGATAAACTTAAGGTAGGAGGAATTATCCTAATTATAACTTTAAAGTCAATACTAATTGTCTGTTTCATAGACAACATTAACTTAGCTACCTTTCTCTTTCAATCATTCGCGACCAGCAAAAACTCCATGTAAAATCGGTAACCATAAACAATACGAAACGTTTGAATCTTCAAACGTGGAACGAAACGCCTTTTTTAAACGCGATAACCGTTACCAATATGGCGACGGTGCGTTTCTGCATCGCTGACCTTTGTAACGGTCCTCGGCACCAAAATTAGGGGCCCAGGGGAGGTTTCTACCCCTGTTCGGTCGTGTGGCCCCTTTGCCTACGAAGTTGGGGGGGTAGACTCGGTTGTTGACGCAGACCCCTGGGCGGCAGCCATTTCTTGGGGTGGTGGGGTGACTGCCCGGCAAAGGGGGTGATGAAAACCTGTCCCAAGGATCTGGCATCATGCAGTTACCGCATGTCCAAGCGTAATCACCTGAAAGAAATATTTTGTCGATTACATTTTTATGAACGTAATAATTACTGAAAAAAAATGTGGTATTAAAAATACAAAATTCATGAATAATATTTATTTATACATCACTATTATTTCGTTTGGCCAAAGTTTGGAAGAATACTTTTGCATTTTCGTTCGACCTAACCTTAGTTTTTACGTACACTTTAATACAATCACAAAATACTATTTCATAATATTAAAAAGTTTTTCATATTATTTTTTTTGTAAATTTTAAAACATTATAACGCTATATAGCCAAAGTTACATTGTTTAATATTATGTGACAATATTTCATTGCTCCTAAGAGCGCAGTAAATTGCTTCGTAAATCCGAACGCCACATTTATTAAACATTGTAGATGTTATTAGGATTAATGAAAATTGAGAAAAAAATACATTTCTTAGTTGATTTCGCTAAATATCGCAGACATAAATTAAACTTCGATAGGTATCCATAAGTAAATGATAAAAATAATAGGTGAATTTCATTATAGATATCGGTAATCTCATATATTCCTCTCTCGGTAAGCGAAAACTACAACATTAATAAATAAGTAATTTACAGTCAAATATATGTATGACAAATTAACCACTAATAGTACAATATACTAATAAATAATTAATTTTACAAATATCATTATAACATCTAAAATATTCGTAATAATAATAATTGAATTATTATCATAAGTAAGAACTTAAATTATTATAATTTCATATAATAATCGTCATAAGGCCAATTATAGTGATAACAGATAGTAAAGATGCTAAAAAGCAAACTCGACTAAAAATACGTACTATTTCACATCACTATTCGATAATTCAATTTTAGAACACATCTATTTTTCTAAACATCAATAAATGTTGTTATTACACGATATTCTAAATTCAAAATTATATTCTTTTTTACAACAACGTTATTAAGAGTATGGTTGCAAATAGGCCGTATTTCTAGTCGCGTGTCAACATTGGATAGAAAAACATTGTCACATCACATGAATAGTTTAATATATTTAAATTATAATTGTATTATAACTAACAGACGCCACACAATATATTAAAACTACAGCCACATAATATAACAACAGTACTGACAAGCATTCACGCAGACATTTTTATTTAACAATTTTATATTTTAAAAATATAAGCGCTACAAGATTGACGAAGGTGATTGTCACAAATTGTTCATGGAAGGGTATTTTGGGGATTACTAAAAGCTTGAAACACATTTTCTTTTAATATACAAAAGTCATTTGGACTCTAATTCGAATGACTTTAAAATCGCTTATCACAGCGACCTACAATTTTTTAAAAGGATTTCATTTTATACACACCCCTGTCCTTTTGGAAGTTTACAATCGCGTCGTATTCAATTCGAACTAACATTTTTATATTCACAATATATCAGTCGCATTTCAATAACAAAAGCGAAATTATCTTTTAAGTTCAGTTTGATAATGTCGCTTACGCCTTTTTGATCGTGCCTTTAGGAAATCTTGTTCCCTCATCGCAATTTTATCGAAGATTAAACTTATAACATATATAAATTAGACGGGAAAGTTTATTTACAAAGAAATGCTTATACATCTGGACTCCTTTCTAAATCGCGCTCATACAATCACATTCCTAATCTTGTCACACTTATCATAAACAAACGGGGTGCCATCTCATCACCAAAGCTTAAATTTACAACATTTTTATTTAATAGCAAAATGTTATTTATAATTCCCAAACATTTTTGAGAACAGCACCCTACTTACACATGTTCAGTTTTAAATATTAACTTTTAACAAGTTTTAAATTTCATCAAACGTTAGACTTGGTGAACCCGATAGTACATCACTTAGAGATACGCTTTATTTAGGCACAATTCACATTGGGAAACTAGTTCTAGCATTCTAGACCTACGTTCCGTGTTCAGTGAGGAATATCGATATTAAAAACTTAAATATCTTAAGAAATGCAATTATAAGAACTTAGAAGTAATATTTACCAAATAATTTACATTAAGTTTAACCGTCATAGCCGTATAATAAACATATTTAAAAATAATTAATAATAATTCCCTAAAATTAGAGGTGTTCTATAAATTACCAAGAGACTGTTTGCTAGAAAAATAACTAAATTGTTGAATCTATCAACGCTTATCCATTCTCATCACACGACATTCAAAATAGAGAGAAATCGCAATTTCTCAATCCGTTCAGTTATTCGATGAACAATCGCCCCTGAATTTCTACTCTAGTCTATATTAACCTATAGGAACGTACTTAACAAAAAACCTATCTATAACAATAATTACCTAGATAACCTTCACAAAGAAAAATATAGAAATTGATTTATTCTTGAACTTTCATAATCAATTTCACACTTGGACAAGTATTAATTATTTAAACGACTATGCGAGATCATTTCATTCAAACAAGTTCCGAATCGTGAATTAAAAAAAATGACATTTCTAAGCATAAGAAACGCAAGTGGTTCTTATGACAGTCGGACTTTTCGTGAGATTTTTTATGGTTATCTTTTGAAATTCGATAAATTAACTAATGATAAATCAATAAACGTGGTATTTTGAATGGCAAATAAACATACACTTTTTTAAAATATTCATACTGAAGAAAATACGTCTATCCCCACTGAACCCGATTACTTATCAAGAGGCTACAGTTACCTACATAGTAATAAATACAATATACAGTCACTAGCCTAGAAAGGGACGAGATCATGTGATGGGTATCGGGACGGCTTATCTATCTCTCTCTTTCTTAATACATACTTTTTACACCTTTTTACACATTATTTAAGATTGACTAGATTTTTTATATCTTTTAAAGTTTTTGCTAAAAAATAAAAAATAATTTTAAATAGCTGAAACTTCGGATAGATAAAAGTTATTTTGAGCCCCTAATTTTTAAAAGACAAAATTGAATTATAACCCCCTATTTTCTTGGTCATAAAATAGCAACATTAAATCAAAGCTAATAACGCTGACATGTCATTTTATCCAAAAAAAAATTGACCAAAAAGTATCAAGATTCTTACGAAAACCACATCGTACAACTCAAACTAAATGTCAAAGACCACACTCCTTACAATAACCTCATTAAATCTTAACACGGTGTCCTGACACCCATCACATATAGAATAGGAACGTAGTCGATACGGGAACAACACTCGTAAACTCCGAAATTTCTATTGAACTTACGAATCACCGCTGCATATTGTCAATGTAATTCCGCCATAATGAACGCGTATTGTTAATAACTTATATATTATAGCTGATGTCGGTTTTGGATGTCGTGGCGTTAGTCTGGTAAAAGAATTACTTACTAATTTAAAAAAAATGTTCATTCAATTGACTCTGGCAAACATACACAAAACCTGCCATAAACGTGAAATGATAACGTTTAAATTATCATAACTTATCATACAACTATAGAATTTACTTTTAGAACTGTTTATTTATAAAAGCAGTCATAGACTTTTGGTCGTATTATAAAAGCTGTCCACTCACGAGATAGTGAACGTTATAATACGACAAAATTGATGAAAAGGTAGGAATCAAATCATGTACGACTCTTTAATTCAGTCGAGTTATAATGATGTCAACTTGTAAAAGTCGCTCTAGGCCCTCAGATCTTACTGTAATGTCTTAAGAAAACCAAAATACCAGTTATAATAATCCAATTGCCAGACAAACGTATCGCAACCACCCAAAAAACACGACATATATCACAACGAAACTAAAAAATACATTAAACATTTAAAATAAATGTCTCAAACAGCATTAACACAAGTTAAAGATGGCGATTGCATATGGCCGCCGGTTGCGCTAGACCGATGCGTTGACTTAGTCGGTCAGCGGAGCCCTAGCTGCAGGCCGGGGCAACGCTAGAAAGACGAACAAACATTAATTCAAATATAAGAAACTTTAATAAATTATTTTAATCAGCTGCAATTATTAAAAGCTTGATAGTATAAATCGACGTTGAATCGATTAGAATTCGATATTGAATCGACTAAAAATCGATATTTGCAAAAGTATAAAGCGCTTGTAACCGCTAAGCTCTCATGTTTATGAGTTTACATGTGAAAGCAAAAGCTTGATATTTATATCTGTCAAAAATAAGCGTTCATTACGTCAGAAGCCTTCCGATTACGTATCAAACTAACATCAATGTGTTTACAACTTAATATTTTGTACTTATCTAGTGCAACAACGTGTAAAATACAAAGCTTAATAACTAAACGCCAACATTTTACGTTAATTGAGGGTCACATTAAAAAGCGACAATCTGAAATATGTACAGTCCGCGGTCATTAATGCACTAGTAACTTGCCATTGTTCTTATTTTAGCTGGATAATACAATCTGACCAACCGGTGGATCCGTTGTGTTCTGACAATGTATTACACTAGAAAATTGCGACAATATTGCGAAGGTTTAAAAGTTGATAGACAATTTATGTCCGGGACTGTATAACGGGCAAAAGTGACATGTTTATTCACGAAACTGTTTTAAATAGGTATTTAATTTTCATGAAATTCAATGTTAATATTCGTTGTGAAATCGGTGCAATACTGTAGTTTGGACCATTTTTATAGGCTCAAACTACTTCATATTTTCGGACATCGCTTTTTAAAGCAATCCGCAATTTCCGCAGCGATAACTTATATAGAGATCAACAGCCTAAAATATAACAATACAGTGCTTAAACAATATTATCATCTAGTTTAAACAAATTAACATTAACAGCATAAGATCTAGATCCAAGCGCGTACCGGGTCGATGATCACATACTTTATAGTGAACTAATGAAGTTTGTATTTATACAAACTAGCTACAACGCTGTTTAACAGACAATAATATATTTATTTCTATTGAGCACATTATGTTTTCATAAGCCGATAAGTTGGCGATGTTGTTCACACAAATATTTAATAAATAAAATATACTCTGAGAAGCTTAAACGCACAGTTTTTTGCGCAACACCGCGCCTTTGTTGCGCAACGCATTGCGCATTTGTTGCGCATGTGTTGCGCAAAAAGCAGTCAAGTAGAGCCAACAAACGCAAGCGTTCTTGGCTTATTGGCATAAAGTTGTTGCATATAATGCACATTTAAAGTATAAATAAAGCCAGCATATTTTTAATACATTAGCATTTTTCTGCAAATAACATAGTTATGTGAGCTAAAAGCGGATATTTTCCTATAAAAATATATCAGCTACTAATAAATTCCATCTGTGTGAACAACATTACGAAGATAAAATTAATAAATTGACATTTGCACAACTTATGTTATTAAAATGATTTCGTTCATAGTCAGACATCTAGTACATACATATTTTGTTACAGTTCAGATTAACAATATTCGATAGCTTAATACTAAAAAAATATTAATAATAAACCAAAAATAGATTTATAATAATGTCTACAAACGAAAAAGCAATAAAAAAGGGACTAATTTTAAACAAGGCGGCGAAAGAAAATTTTGCAAGGCTGAAAGAAAAATTACTTGAAACATGTTATTTGCGTGTAAAATTGAAAGCCGAATCTATTGTAGAATAAGTACAAATACTATTATATTACAAAGTCCTTTATTATTTTCGTGTCTAAACATTCACTATTGGTAAACGTTGTGAGTGCTTCACTATGAGACGTCTAGAATCTAGAAAGATCTAGAAAACGCTAGAATTTAATAACAGGATTTTTGTGCTGAGACAGGGTCCCTCAGTTTTTTTTAGTATAATTTTCAGATTAGTTTTATAAATATCAATTTAATATCTTGTGTTGAGTCGAAAATAAGATAAATAATGAATTAAATTAATTATAAGTTTAGTTCAAAATAAATTTTGAAAACAAGATATATGAAAATATAATTTAAGCTAGAGAATTAAACAACACAAGCCAGACAAACAGGTCAAATTTTCTCAACCCAACACGAAGTCATTTTTACTATCCAAAATTTTAAATTTTAAAATATTATTTAACATCGCCTCAGTCGTGGCCAGCGCATAAACAACGAGAAAAGATTTTTATTTTAGGCTGGCAACAAAATCTATTCCCGTTACTGGCAACACCATCGAACGTTACCATTCATACGTCATAGGAGTCTTTTCTATCTTAGATTAGATATAAGAAGCTTAGGAATTTAACAATGGAGGGGGGAAACTAAGCGCAAATTAATATTCAAACCACACTTACATAAGAATTGTTGTGGGAATTTTTGAGAACCCCTTTACTAACTAATTATCAATTTTCTTATATTAACAACATACGCCAAAATAGGTGGGACGAAGTAAATACAATTTGGGTAAACATAATATCACGAAATAGTATTAACGTATCTTAACCAGTCCGAATTTAGCTATCAAGCTGCTCAGTAACTTTTTGGAATGAATTTTCTCCGCAGTTAAACGCCTCACACAGACTAGCTTAGATACGCAAGCAGCAGTGTAATTTCGTAAAATAAACTAGAATAGAGAAACCTCCTCCTTTTTGACGTCGGTTAAAAACCACTTTTAAAAAAACGCAGTCGAATTTACAACAAAAAAATAATTAAGTATTCTAAATCCGCAATATACAACAGCATCCCCACTCCTCAAAAACCCCCACAAACACTTATAAATATAACACCAACACTATATTACACTACTAAAATGAAAAGTCCTGCCGTCTATATCCGCGTATCGGTTAGACGGAACTTCTTACAGTAAAGCCCTTTTCAAAATGGGCGATGATGGCTCATATAAGAGGGCTGGTTGAAATAGTCGCGGCGGAGGTAGCGGTTGGACAGGCCGCCGTACATTCCGTAGTTGGTCGTGTAATCTTGTCGGCTGTGTAGCATGTCGAGTTGGTCGAGGCTGTGGTGGCGTTGGGGGGCGATTGAGGCTATCCAGGCAGCGTGCACAGGCGATTTAAATTATCAATTTGAAGTACACACTTTTAGTTATTATTTTGTTTCAAAAATATTATTGAAATATACGAGAACATAAATTGACGACATACTCCTTACTTACCTTGCATTAACGACTAAAATAACACAAAAAATACAATCAACATAACCACAAAATAAATCAATTTTACACCTAATCCGGACTTTAATTTGGCGTAATTCGTTGAATATGCAAATATATTTGTCGATATATTTTTTTAGAGAGAAGAAACCACATATCGATACTACTCCTACTCGATTATCGATAAGTACTTACTCACCTCTATTATGGTGGAATCCCGCCGCCCATCCCGCATAGTACGCAGCTTTCTGCTTACCATGCTCTTCGGCCACCTGGAAACAGCATAAATCACTAATTAAGCATTTAAACATCGTACGTAAGCGCTAAAAAATAAAGCAACATAATTATTATTCATAACCAGTAACCACATAGACTAAAACTTATAACACCCCTCTTTTTTCGTCGGGGGTTAAAAATATTTCAAAAAGTACACAATGGCCAGCTTTTGTTTAAATTTCTTTTCTCTGATGAAACAAAATTAAATGTATCAATCCATTATGTTTCGTAAGGACGAAGAATACCGCCGTCCCACTCCTTCAAGGCTACTAACTTGATATAAGCCAAGCCATTGCGTTAATAATTCAAAAAAACATTCTCCTGATGCAGAATAATAACTGAACTTTTTCTTTACAACCTCCCTCAAAAACACGGTCAAAATCTACCATAAAAAGCATCTATTAGAAAACAAGGCACAACCGAAAAGAAGTAGCAAGACCACATTTAAAAATAGAACAAAAAAGAAAAAGAAATGCGCAATGAGAAAATGACGTAATTGGCACTTTGAGCTACCCGGCCAGAGACACAAGGTTATCTTTTTTCGAAATTCAATAACCTATCTGTCCGTCGATTTGGATACTGGAGATAGAAAGGAGATGTTTCTGAAATATAAGTAGCCTGGGCCAGCACTATGTACACTATTATATATGGCTAATATGGCTATACAACATAGGGACTGTTTTTAATGTCAAATTTCTATAATTTATCTTAATTTTAACATTCAAATTAACTCAGCCAACGAAAGCAACAAAAATATGCTTGATTATCATGAAATGTCATTTTGACAGTGACATTGGATGAATGAGGTTGTGACTTTCTTGTCTTTTATTATACAAAAACTTAAAAACTATCAAACGTCATTTCAAACAATACTGTCATGGCTGCCGTAAACAGTTTAAAAACCCTTCCTCAAGTAATTTTTTGAGTATTTTTATAAACATCTCCTACTTTCCTTCTATTTATTTATATAGTGTACATAGTGATGGTCCAAAATCAAACATCTCCTTTGACATTACTTGTATGGAGCTAATGTCAAAATTCAATCTCCAGTAAGCAAATGAAGAGATAGATTGGTTTTTGTCAGCGACCGTGTGCCCCCGGTGGGTAGGCCAGCCCGCACCATGGTGTCACTGTGCAGCCGCAGGCGGCTGTGCGCGCGCGCCGGGCCCGAGCGCCTCAGTACCGCGTCGCTGCTCGTCGGCTGAACAGAGACAACACAATTTAGCCCCGACCCCGCCAATAGCGCCCGACTCCATGCTTTTATAGGTAGAGTTGCCAACAGAATAACTTGTGCAAGAACAGCCGATAGTGTGAATTTATTAGTAGTGTATTTTTCAAATTAGATGCTGAACACGAATGAAGTGTGAAAATGATTAATTTTATGAAAACTGACTATTCATTATGGTCTTTATATTTGGAGATAGAATGGTTCCATTCTGCTATTTTTTATTTTATACCCATAAAACAATTAAATTAAATACCATTTTGGTTATACCCATAAAACGTTGGCAACCCTATTCATAGATACCATGAGGTGTGAGAAGATTAGTTTTCTGTACTAACTTTCGACGCTAAGCGTTGAAGTCAAGAGATGGCATTTATGGTGGCAAGCTCCAATGGTCTATACTGACCTATTTAGTGCGTTGTCATATTTTTTACAAACGTAGAAGAGAACGACAGCTCTTTTTTTTATTTGTTAATAAAAAGCTTCCAGGTACAATTGCTTGCTTAGGCTGAAGCATAAATATAGCTGTGCTTTTTGTTTTCAAAAACTTTGTAGTTACTTACTTCTACTTCACAGTTAAAATTAGTGCTCATTTATATAGGTAAGTACCACGTACGGTCTTTCATTTATACTGCAGTAAACTATAGTAACATGAAGAAGAGTAGTCTCTCTACTAACCAGGTAACAAGTCCTCAGGTAGAAATTACATAGAACGTCTAATAGTCTTCTAATAGAGAGAAACAAAATCGACTAAATCAATTTAGTCGATTTGAAAGTTCACAACACCGAGCAACGAAATTTAACACACCCCTCTTAGCAATCGAATACCTTTACAAAATGTTACTGATGTGTTTCAATAGATGGCGCCACATACCTTAACGCTGAGTGGCTCAGTGCCGCCCTCTGGTATCACATTGTTTAACGCTGCTATCGCTTCCTGTGCCTCTTCACGCTTGTCGAATCTGAAAACAAATGAAAAAAGTTCTGTAGTTCATTTCAGGGACACGAAAAATTCGTGCAGCTTTGCGGGGAGTGGCATGGAGTTTATATACCTTTTAAGCAAAAACGGTTACCCTTTAAAAGATGATTGATGCAAAAGTTGCTTTGCTTTTGTAATGGTTTTTTTTTTAATAGACGTAGGTTCTTCCCAAACTTTTTGTCGTCACTGAACACTGCGCAGATACCAATTCAAGGTATTAGCAGGTGGGCTGCGGGATTGTTCGAAAGAGTTACCGCGGCCCAGGCACACAAAGGGCTCTCGAAAGAACATGGTGGGTTTTAGTTAGCAAAAGTCTGACACTCCCTCACGCTGTCACCCACAGCGATCCATCTGATGATTTGCCATCGATAAAAAAGGTATTAGCGGTTAGCGAGGGCGAGGGAGGACTATGGACACATTCGCAGACTTGTACCCTGGATTTAACTGCGGAACGACATCGAGTTTTCCGAGAACTGTATTTTGGTGAAAATTTATGAAGACTTTAAAAGACACATGGTACTATCTACCTTACGAAAGCAACACCACGCGGCGTCCCGTTGCTCTTGTCCCTCAGTATATGCTTCTGCACTATCCTGCCGTACTTGCCGAATATGGTCTCCAACTGGTCCTCGGTGATGGCGCGCGGTAAGTTCGTCACGTATAGATTCGTGTCTTTTATGTCGTCCCCTGAAGGGCGCGCGTATGACACCTGAAAGGAAAAGAGTGTGTTGTAAAGAACTGATTCAAGGATCGTTGTTACTTTTTGAGCTCACATCGAAAAGTGTCTCAAGTGCGATCTAGCCTTATATTGCTGAAATATAATTATAATATACAGTTGTGGCCATATAATTAAGAACGATTTTTAGTTTCAGAGAGTTTCTCATCAAACATGTTCTTTTTCTGTGTTAGATAATACCTTGAAGTAATTTGTCGGCTTACAGAAAATACACATGACTAAAGATCACAAAATTACAAAAAAATCACATATAATACAAGCAAGTTTTTTTAGATTATGTACATTTAATAAAAATAGTAACAATTTAGAAACAAACGAATCTGGACAAATAATTAAGAACGATCTTATAATTTTTCGACAATAGTATTAAATTACTCTAATAGTTAGTGAAGTTACACCATATAGGATCACTTGCAATGTGGGCAGCTTGTGAATACAGTTTAAGCCTAAAATTAATACTTAGTGGCATATCCACGGCTTTTGATTACTACCTTGCGTAGACGTTATTGATTCTATAATTTTTTGTCATTTTTCAATAGAAATGGAGTTCCATACTTCTAAAAAAAAAACCGCACATGGTTCTCATAAATTGCAACACTGCCTTTATATATTTTTCATAACTACACGTCAAATGTACTTTACGGGATTCAAATCTGGGCTGTTAGATGCCCAATCTTAGACAGAAACAGATTGTGAGTCAAGGAATTCCTTTACTGAGTGTGCAGTATGCTTAGGGTCATTGTCATGCTGGAATGTTCAAATGACAGGTAGCACGTCCTCAGCGTAAGGTGACATTGTTACCCCCAGTGTATTGAATTAATCCATGTTGTCTTCTATGAATCTTACAGGTCCGACTCCGTGACCAGAAATGCATCCCCAAATCACGTTTCCACCGCCTTGCTCTAGCATCACTTTTGTGAATTTTGGATCAAATGCTTTATTTGCAGAGCGTCGTTTATTCTGCTTTCCATCATGGCAAACTCTATTTACTTAAGTTTCGTCAGAAAAACGATAATTTTTCCATTGTCTAATTGCCCACTTCTCATACCTTCTTGCAAATTCATTAAGGGAACGCCTAGTACGCGGTGTCAACATGGGTACTTTTCGCGCTATCGTCCCAAATAACTTTTCTTCTACCAAACACCTTCGTACTATGGCTGCCCAGATTGCCGACGGGTTGATTTTCCCAAAAAAGATTTTTTTTATTATAATTTGACCCTTTAAATGGATACTGCTTGGCCAAAAGAACTATCTTTCTATCCATTCGAGGAGTTGTCTTCCTCTTTCTAGGCTCACGTGCTTTATTTGTAGTAGTTTCATGTATTCTGAAATGTTTTATAGCATGGAAAATCAAGTTTTTGAAGCATTAAAGATGGTCTGCTATGGTTTTATAGGACCCACACATTCTCTCGAAGTTTTATTATGATTTCTCTGGTAGGCTGGTCACAACTTAATTTTTTCCCATTTTCAACTAAGGGATAAACACGTTTTAATTATTTTACAGTAATTAATGGCGCCAAAGTTATATGAAAAGTCACCTAGCACAACGATGTTCTTTATAAGAATAAAAAAATATCTAAAATTATTCAGCGTTCTTAATTATATGACCAGCCGGTAAGAGTATGAGCAACGTTCAGGTTCTACATTTAGGTACTCTGTAGGAATTATCTGTTATTTTTTTAATTATTAATACGCACAATGTATGTACAATTAACATGGCAGTATTTTGCTATAACATAAAAAAATGAGTAACATACATTCTTTATGTTATGTGACGCTACTTGTAAAAAAATGCATATCCATGTAACCGTTCTTAATTATATGACCACAACTGTATATACACACATCAAAAGTGTCTAGGGATCAAGCATTTTTATGCGGATTTCTTGAGATTGAGATGTGGCTTTGTAATAAATTTATGATTTTATAAATTCATATGGATCCTTTTTGGTGCATTTCATAATTTGAATCAGGAACTGTGAATCAAATTCGAGTAAAAGATGAAAATCAGCTGTCAATATTTTCCCTATAAAAACATACAACGCATTGAAGACATTATTAGTGCTACTGTTTCCCTACTACTGATTAAAACCAACGTTATTATGGAGCGGCGACGTCATTTAAGCAGGGAAGAAATGCTCAGAGCCGTGGGAATGATAGAA
>NWSH02000085.1:3055440-3072577 GCA_002382865.2 Heliothis virescens
GTGACGAAGATTCTCCCGCATGGACGCTATGAGCTGCAGCTCCTGGCCGGCTCCTACGGGAAGTCGACGCAAGCGGCAGCAGAGTTTATGATCCCGTGGCGTGGAGAGTGGACACCTGAAGTATGTGCTGCTTACTTCGATGGTGAGTTGCTTGGCTACCCCAGGGCAGGTTGCAAACTGTCCTTGGGTATGTTGTCAGAAATAGCTAACGTAGTGCTTCCTTTCTGTGTATGCAATTGTTGGGAAAAAGCTAACGTCGCGCCTCTTTTCTTAACAATTGTGGGGCGAACATGCAAACGTCGGGCCTCTGTTTCGCCGGGCTAAGCTACGCTAACGTCGTGCCTATGGCTTACGCCCTGATTAAGTTATGCTAACGTAGCGCCTATGGCTTAATCTATGCTTGTGACGCTTCGCATCTTGTTTATATGATGGACGCGTCATATTTATGAGATGTTAAGTTTCGCACTTTAAATTGCTGTTAATGTGTGTTCGTAAGCTAATAATTGTTTTTGTGTAAAGGTGCAGACACGGAAGATGAAGATCCTGGTGCCACTCAACCTGATGAAGCAGTTGAGCTTGGTCGCGGGTTACCGCCACCTCCTCTAGCTGTGAGGCTGCTTGTCGACGATGGGCAAGAGCCGTCTACGTCCGGGATTCAGAGGCATACAAGTGCTTCAGCTACACCCGCCGCTGGGGTGTACCAAGAGCAGGAGCCTGCCGCGGAGTCTGGCCCAGGGCTATCCATGCCCCCGCTGGTCTAGTTACAGAAGAGATGAAGAAGGAGCCCGAGGACGGTCTCCTGTCAGGAGAGGCCGTGTAGGAGATCAAGAAACTGACAGCTGAATGTTGTTACAAAAGCCTGCGCGCGCAACGCCGCTCGGGTTGACTGACCGCTCAGCCGCCATCGCGATCGGAGCTCTCGGTGTTTTCGTTTGCTTGGTTTGATTTTTGTTAAGGTTTAAATAAAACCGTTAGGACCTATTTTTGTCTTTTTAAAAAAGTACTCGCCTTTAGAATTCCCTAGAATATATTTTTTTAGCTGCTCTAAAATGTATACATTTGGCTAAAAAACTGTTTTGCGTAGCCTATTTTGACTAGGCACAGCGCCTTAAGTCCACAAAAAGTATGTAAAATACGGTAAGATTTACGCTATTGGTAATCTTACCATTCAAAGCTAAGATCCAGAAACTCCTTCAAACCGTCTGTAATTTGCCAAGGCCCAAGAAAATCAATTGAAGGACCAGTACAAAAATAACCACTTATCCGTAATCAGGTCGATCTATCTACATTCCTTCAAGGTTACAGAAGGCCAACCTTTGACCTATAGTGACCACTTCGCACGCATTCACGTGCCTCTTTCGACAAAACTTTGAATATCTTTTCGGAAAATCTGTAAGTAGTTTTCTGAAGCTCAGGCAAATATTGTTGTAACTACAAAATAATCTACGTTAGTTCCATTCAGCTTCAGACGCGTGAAATTAGATATATCCCCACGGGAACTCAATGCTGTTATGATATTTTGGGCAGCCTCGATTGACCTAATATTCCATTATGTATAATATTGCTATCTATTGTCTATTCAAGGCTTGGCGGAGTAACGGCTAAACAAGAAGGGATAGAATCGGAAGATAATCCTTACCGCGAATATTTTCGCTGTTAACTAAATGTCCAATTCATGTTGTCTACTCAAAAATCCTCAATAAATCACAGAGAACCGTTAGCTACTTAATTTGATTCAGCATATTAACCTAATTATGCTTGAAAACAATAAAGGTCTATTAATACGTAGAGTTACATAAACGTAGATATCTGACCGACTTAGTTCGCTGCAACTCGAAAACCGTTGGGCAGACATACACCGTAAATCTTATCGCACGAACGGAGCCAAGAATTAGTTATAAAATGCGCAATCCTAGAAGCACCAACTGAAATTCCATTACCAAGTAGGTACGTTGAAGAAAAATACTTAAAAGTTTCGAAAAGTTTTGAGTTATGAAGGTCAGTTCTCAGCTGTAACATTGCAGACCGAAATTTTTGGAAATAGCTTTTTATCTTTTTGATTCCATTTGGAAAATTCTGATAAAAACCTTAAATTATATAATTTTGAATACTTTTCAACCAAAAATACGGGAAAAGTAACATTGTCTTGAAATGCTTAATTATCACGCAGCACCTTTCATTACCACTAATGAAACTACACAATATTTTATTTACTTGATTAAACCTTACACACACATTTAATTATATCTAATATCAGTATCGCAAAACGGCGCGAGGAATAATCAACATAAAATCAATTAAAATAATGAAAATAAAGGACTTAATCATGCCAGACGCAAAACGACCAATATAACTTGTAACCGCAATAATGGCGACACATGCTCTCATTTCTAAATACTCATTGATATTATTTATTAAACTTCGTCATATGGTTGTCGAATAAGACTCGTGTATTTAGTAATTTTATCAAAACCTGTGATAAAAGTATCAAAAACTTAATTAACATGTTATCTAAACTCGTCCAAGCCTACGACGTCAGAATATTTACGTATCGTGCTTGGTAGAAAACTAAGCACAATCCATAACTCAAACAAAGCGCAAGGTCTCTCCAGAACAGCGGGAATGCGTGAGAAATCTCTATAACCGAGTACCCAAAGGAAAACTGTAGAGACAGTCGATAAAATCCGACATTGACCTCTCTCGGGCGAAAGCTTTTCAAGATTAGAATTTCCAAAGGATTATAAAAGGCCGTCATTGTAGAAGCCCTCACAGGCAATTCAAAAGGATTACGTTCAGACGTTTGTCTGTCACATCCTATAAAAGTATAGACTTGGCAAATGCAAACTAAGCTTTTTATCACAGGACGACCAGATTTTCTTTCAGTAATAATGTCGAATAATACATTTGAAAAGCGTATGAAGCTATTTCGTTATAAAGTTTATATTGTTTAGCTCGATTTTGTGAGGACGCGTAACCACGGCCCACGACATATGTTGAGATCGCGGCTGGCACGTTAGCTATCGCGCGTATACCTACGCAAGGAGAAGCCTCCTATAAAATAAATATTTACAAATATCAGATCGAACGATGGCATCCGAATAAATGCGTATACGCGCACAAACCCGGCGAATATAGGCAGCTAAATATGCTAGAGTGAAATCGCTGTGACAGATAGATGTTATAACCCCGGAAACAAGAGGAACTGTCACTTACAACCTCCTTAAAATGGTACAACCTTTGGAAAAACTGGTAATAAACATACAAACAAATGACCTTTCAACCCAAACCAAACAAATGACCCCTAAACGCCTATCTCCTAATTTCGCCGAAGCCTCGGTTCTTTTATTGTACAATATGAATGGTACAAGATACATATTCATCAGGGCTGGGCTGTGTCAATTTAGAACAAACAAGAGCCGGTAAACTTCACAATCAAACGAAAAAAAAACCGGGCAATACAAGCGGCCGTGACCTAAAAACCTGTATACGGTACCTACCACTAGATTAACTCACTCGATTTACACCTGATATAAATAAACTATGTAACATTATAGTAACAGATTCCAGCCTAAAATTTGATTTAAGAGCAGGCAAGGAGCTGTAAAGTAATCTCGAAGTGAAGATCTTTTAGAATTCATGACTTCCAAAGATTCATTGCTAGTTTTCTGAAGTAAACTTTCCAAGGCAGTTACATACTCCCCCACCGTCTAAGTTCTTCGTGCAAAGTTAAAGATCGTGTGCATAGCCGACTAGATGGGATTACAATTCAGGGCCAGTGTGTGAATAAGTAGCGTACGTCATTATTAACGTCGTTATTAATAATGCGACCTCAGTTCTCCCTTGTAGATCTAATTAAAGGAGTTGGTATTAGAGGGGCATATTTCATGGGTTTATAAAGGCATATAGCAGCAGCATTTTAACGCAGACGCATTTTATATTGTGTCAGGAATTCCTGTGCGTATATCCGTTAAGGCTGCTAAGAATGAAGGGGGAGGACTAACATGAGTTGCCTCAGGCTATTGTAAACTGGCAATGAGTCAAACCTAAGTGCAGTCAAGACTATCAGACGACATTTCAAAGGAAATAATTAATACAGCTACGTTTTAACAAGAAAACATTCTGAGAACTGTTTGAAAAGCCAACCTTTACTTTCCAAACTATTAATTTCTATGAATTTCTCCATTTATTAAAATGAACTAGGTAGCAATCAGTCAATCAAAACAGTGTTTGTAATGAATGCTGTTGCGTGCGCTATCGTTTCATATTTTTGTTATTCTTTATCAAAGATCTAATAAACTCCAGCACCCAATCACTCTTAAAATGTAACCAAAAGGGAAATTGCCATAATAATCACTTGTTTGACAGATTAATTTCCTACGTGACCAACAAATTTTAACGTAGCCATACTAAATAAACGTGTGGCCGACTTTTCCCTATCCTATTTCTAAGACCGACCAAATAAACTAGCATTGTAGCTCTGCATTCACAAACTGCACTATCAGATTGTGGTACGAAGAATATGATAAAAGGCCCCGCAATCGATGACATATTCAACTGCAATGGTTACTCTAAGATGTAGGTTAAACAGCCTTCGGGGTCACACGGGATAAATAGAATAGATACTACATACGTGACCTCTTGGCATTCTGGCATGTTTTGTTCCAAAGAACTACAGGCCGGAGTGTAAAACCTATTTTTTCAAGCCCTCGCGAAACTATGGGACGCTCGTGCCAAAAGAATTATATTTATTGGCTTAACGTAAACTGTCGCAATGGTAATTTAATATGAATAAAACACAGGCGAAAATAGGTTAGTAGGTTGAGGTATTTCGCTTGTAAAACTAATCTTTCTACCTAGATTTGTGGAGCCTCGAAATATTCTGCAATTTTTGCGTGGATTTTTACAATTTGAACCCCAATAAAGTACTTACAGCAAGGGGCTACTATGAGGCATGTTGGGTCCTCCAGTCTAGTACACAAAATTCTATGTTGCCAATCAATTAAAAATAAAAATTCTATTATCCCAAACAACCGCAGGCACCCTACATCTTGCACTGGCGTTGTCTACAAGCATGCTGGCAACTTTCCAATGTAAAATGGAACTTGCCTCTTTACTAAAGCGTTAGTTACAGAGCTCATTAATAATGGCCTGTTGGAGTGTCATTAGGTATGGCTTTTTTAATACGGATTTCGTACACAAAGTAGGCCTGGCGCGCGAAAATTAAATTCGTTAGGGCGCGACCCCGATATAATCTCATAAAAGAAACAATACTATTAGACTGGGCTGGGTGTGTATGCTAATATTCAAGCTAATATTCAGATTTGTATTGTAAGCAAAGGCTTATGTAGGCAAAAGCCATTATATGCTTTTAATTTTTGATCACATTTTAGAACCACTCAGGTTTCTATTAAATTGACTATTCTAGCTGATCAGTATGAAGGCCTAGGTTCAATATCTGTGTGTCACTTTTGTTGGTCTTTTCTGCCAGTATTTACTCTGTAACCGCCTGCAATTGGAATATGTGAATGTACAGCAGTTCATGGTACCCGAATCTGACAAATTTTACCAATCAAACATTAACCTACCACTATAGTTATAAGGTTGAAAATCTATTGCAGCAATTGACAGATTGTGGTAGCTTTATGTGAAGTCATCTGTACCCAATACGGCATCAAAAAATGTATGACAATATATCATAAGAAACCAATCTGCCTTTATAGATTCTTGCAAGAAGTAAACAAAATGGGATAAACAATACTTTTTCCTTGTATTGGATCAAATTACACAATGATTTGTTGTATTCTATGAATCAACTGCCAAAAATATTTGATGGATCTGTGCTTTCAATGTCTGAAACTGTGTCAGCCTATTGTGACTTCCTTTGTGAAATTGGCACATTGTAACCATCAATATCTTGGACAAAAACATACAGAGGTCCGTTAATTTGAAAAACGAATGTGCAGTAAGAATGGCGTTTATTATATAAGTGTGAATAAAAAACCGACCAAGTGCAAGTCTGACTCGCACACAAAAATTACTGTAACATTATCTATTGAAAAATACATTTGTTGTATGAGAGCCCTCTAAAATACTTATTTGATTCTAGTTTTCAGTATTTGTGTATACATATACATCATCATCATAATGTGTTTTCTGTATACATCATCTGTGAAATATTAACTCTCTAGCTATCATAAGTCATGAGATACAGCCGGTTGACTGATGGATAGACGGACGGACAGCAAAGTCTTAGTGATAGGGTCTCTTTGGGTACAGAACCCTTAAAAGACTGTCATATTATAGTAAAACTACTACATTTGTAGATAGGATTCAGAATAAGAGACAGACTGGAGGACGCTATCGCTGATAGTTGTGTTCGATTATTTACGGTTCCCCGTTTTTATTATTCGAAATATTACACTTATATGGGACTGGAATAAAAGAACATGAATGAGGCACGTAAACTTAAATATTACAGAATTAAAATGTACTTACATGCAAAATACGAAAGGCAACAGATTATACTACAATCAAGCCAATAATCTACCAGTAAATCACAAGAATAAGATAAAACTTTAAATAAAGTTAGATAATGAAAAAATCACACCCGTTGCGCTTCAAACAAATAACAAAAACTGGTACTTTTCGAATATTAAGCCATCTAGATTGATTCACTAATCTATGGGGCATAAGTTCTAAACATAAGTATTTAAGACAGTACTTGATTAGTCATTTTTGAACTTTTAAGAACTGCATAGTGATTCTTAGAATTTTATTTTTAATTCTCACATGCCAGAAACTTTATTAGGTATATGAAATATGAATAGAAATATAATTTCCTTCATGATTGGACCAAGATTTCATTATGCATGAACAACATAACATACATATTGCAATTTGGTTTAATAGACAAAAAAAATAAATGCAATCAAAATGGCATAGGCCACACCACATTACTTAAAAATTAATTAATTTTAAAAAGAGTGTCCATGGAATTTCTTGCCAGCTCTTCTCCATGAGACCAACTTTTTGGAACCGTGCAACTAGTGTGACGTTTCATAGGAGCCTGCAAAGGCCTATTTGAAATAAAAACATTTGACTTTGACTTTACTATAGCTTTAAGTACTTACCGAATTTTGTTATGGCTTTATTTCAATTTAACAAAAAATCTTAGCTTAGGTAAACAGTAGTTGCATTTTATAATACTCAATCAAATTACTCTAATTCTAATTATAAATTAATCCAGAAGACTTCCANCTAAAGCGTTAGTTACAGAGCTCATTAATAATGGCCTGTTGGAGTGTCATTAGGTATGGCTTTTTTAATACGGATTTCGTACACAAAGTAGGCCTGGCGCGCGAAAATTAAATTCGTTAGGGCGCGACCCCGATATAATCTCATAAAAGAAACAATACTATTAGACTGGGCTGGGTGTGTATGCTAATATTCAAGCTAATATTCAGATTTGTATTGTAAGCAAAGGCTTATGTAGGCAAAAGCCATTATATGCTTTTAATTTTTGATCACATTTTAGAACCACTCAGGTTTCTATTAAATTGACTATTCTAGCTGATCAGTATGAAGGCCTAGGTTCAATATCTGTGTGTCACTTTTGTTGGTCTTTTCTGCCAGTATTTACTCTGTAACCGCCTGCAATTGGAATATGTGAATGTACAGCAGTTCATGGTACCCGAATCTGACAAATTTTACCAATCAAACATTAACCTACCACTATAGTTATAAGGTTGAAAATCTATTGCAGCAATTGACAGATTGTGGTAGCTTTATGTGAAGTCATCTGTACCCAATACGGCATCAAAAAATGTATGACAATATATCATAAGAAACCAATCTGCCTTTATAGATTCTTGCAAGAAGTAAACAAAATGGGATAAACAATACTTTTTCCTTGTATTGGATCAAATTACACAATGATTTGTTGTATTCTATGAATCAACTGCCAAAAATATTTGATGGATCTGTGCTTTCAATGTCTGAAACTGTGTCAGCCTATTGTGACTTCCTTTGTGAAATTGGCACATTGTAACCATCAATATCTTGGACAAAAACATACAGAGGTCCGTTAATTTGAAAAACGAATGTGCAGTAAGAATGGCGTTTATTATATAAGTGTGAATAAAAAACCGACCAAGTGCAAGTCTGACTCGCACACAAAAATTACTGTAACATTATCTATTGAAAAATACATTTGTTGTATGAGAGCCCTCTAAAATACTTATTTGATTCTAGTTTTCAGTATTTGTGTATACATATACATCATCATCATAATGTGTTTTCTGTATACATCATCTGTGAAATATTAACTCTCTAGCTATCATAAGTCATGAGATACAGCCGGTTGACTGATGGATAGACGGACGGACAGCAAAGTCTTAGTGATAGGGTCTCTTTGGGTACAGAACCCTTAAAAGACTGTCATATTATAGTAAAACTACTACATTTGTAGATAGGATTCAGAATAAGAGACAGACTGGAGGACGCTATCGCTGATAGTTGTGTTCGATTATTTACGGTTCCCCGTTTTTATTATTCGAAATATTACACTTATATGGGACTGGAATAAAAGAACATGAATGAGGCACGTAAACTTAAATATTACAGAATTAAAATGTACTTACATGCAAAATACGAAAGGCAACAGATTATACTACAATCAAGCCAATAATCTACCAGTAAATCACAAGAATAAGATAAAACTTTAAATAAAGTTAGATAATGAAAAAATCACACCCGTTGCGCTTCAAACAAATAACAAAAACTGGTACTTTTCGAATATTAAGCCATCTAGATTGATTCACTAATCTATGGGGCATAAGTTCTAAACATAAGTATTTAAGACAGTACTTGATTAGTCATTTTTGAACTTTTAAGAACTGCATAGTGATTCTTAGAATTTTATTTTTAATTCTCACATGCCAGAAACTTTATTAGGTATATGAAATATGAATAGAAATATAATTTCCTTCATGATTGGACCAAGATTTCATTATGCATGAACAACATAACATACATATTGCAATTTGGTTTAATAGACAAAAAAAATAAATGCAATCAAAATGGCATAGGCCACACCACATTACTTAAAAATTAATTAATTTTAAAAAGAGTGTCCATGGAATTTCTTGCCAGCTCTTCTCCATGAGACCAACTTTTTGGAACCGTGCAACTAGTGTGACGTTTCATAGGAGCCTGCAAAGGCCTATTTGAAATAAAAACATTTGACTTTGACTTTACTATAGCTTTAAGTACTTACCGAATTTTGTTATGGCTTTATTTCAATTTAACAAAAAATCTTAGCTTAGGTAAACAGTAGTTGCATTTTATAATACTCAATCAAATTACTCTAATTCTAATTATAAATTAATCCAGAAGACTTCCAATTTGACAAAAAATTCCAATTAGTATGAAATGGACCAATTAGTATATGTAGAGAAGTTAACGAAGTATTGAATTTAAATTTCAGTCCAATAAACAGAAGAATGCAATGAGATGGTATTGTTATTATTTTAAACAATTGCTTACTGAAACTGAATTATTAAAATATTACTAAAAATACTTACATTTTCCAGTGAATTGAAACTCCTGTCCCAACTACTGACAGGGGTCCCTCCGAACAAATACCCCGGATATCTTTCACACATTTATTACACTTACAACACACCGTTTTCAATAAATATAATATATCACTAACTTCTAATTATATATTGAGCAATTACTTTTATAACAACATTTTATTTTTAACTACTACGTTACTTTATTTTTAATTAAAACTATTATTTGGTTATAGAATCTAATTAGTCTGCTTTCTGTACCTGAAATTAAAAAATAAATGTTATTCTATGGTCACTATGGGCATAAATATGAGTGATATTGAGCTTAGACAGGATATTGACCCCACATGAAAAGGTCAAAATGCTCAATTTAATGTCAATGACACTAAAAAAGCGGGAAAGTAGTCAACTCAATATTAAATACCAATTTGAACTTATATGTATTATTTTCTTCAAATGTATTTGATATCTGACACTTAAGCAGTGTTTTCTATCACAACATTATTTTTGACAATATTTTCATAAGATACAAACCATTTTTTCAAATAGATTTATTTTTAGTAAACAAATTAAATTGATTGCATTAATTAGGGAATCCTTACAATGAATAAACCTCGAGTCAAACTTAATAAAAAAAATGAATTGAACTCAGTACAGAGCCCTTGGATTGGTTAATCTATTATTAGTTTCGTATAACTTATTTTTAAATATTAGATGATGAAGATATCGGATTTAGGTAATAGAAAATATCATTATTTACTTGACCATTTTTGACAGCGTGGTAAGAATCTTATGAGTAATAATATCCAACAACTAACGGAAAATTGCAAAGTCTTTACTTACGTTTCAGACCAGACAAGTGTTAATTTCTTGTTTCTCTTGAATTTTAGTATCTTTTAGATTTTTTCTGCAAATTATTAACAATAATCGTGACAAACGCAGATCTGAAATTCTGAAACTAAACCAACTCATTCGTTCAATCATTCACTCAATTCATTCGCGTTTACAAACTGTTGCCATAACGCATAAAATAATAAATACCAAAAAGAAGAATAATATTTAAGCGCAGACACAAAAAAGACACGATGGAGGACAAACGTAATCGCTACGTTTAGTCGTTATATCAATTTCGTAAAGTAACACATAAATAGCGGTAACCAAGGATACATTTTGCCGACTATCTGCGATGAAATAATTTTTTACTGTTCCTGTATGTTCGTGAACTCACAAAGCACAAAAATAGCAAAATCTACGTTCTTTATTATCCACAAAGACTAAAGGCAGCTTTATTCTGAAATGATTTCATTTTAAAATTATATTTACAAATCCAAAGTGTATGGAAACGCTTTTCACCATACATCATAGACAATACAATAAGTACATCCTTACTCTATTTCCGTTTCCGGGACTTCTCGCTCGTCATCCGCCATCTTGGTGGGTTGCGTTTTATTGCTGAAAATATTCCTTGCGTGTTAATATTCTGCTGGATTAGATAGATTTCTATTTGATATGGTTACAACATTGCGTATGTGATTCTTCGAAGTGAAAACATTGTGTTAAGAGATGACTTGTAGTTAAACGTTTATAAAGGTTTTAGCGATTTCTAGGTAAGTCTGTGATGTGATGTGTGATTTGACTTTGGTGATAGTGTTTAAAAATTCTGAGTTGATGGTCTTAACTATCTTTTATGTGTTTATCAGTAGTGCGTCCTTGGTTGTATGCCATTTTAGTCAAGGAAAATAACATTTTAGGACAATTGTGCCGTGAGTTTGAGGTTCAAGTTTGTTTGGTTAGTGCAAAATAGTAGACGTACGCATTCTCAAGTACTCCATTCTTATAACTTGTTTTCTCCTATGAAACTCGTTTATGACAATGCAGTTGTAGTATTCGACATTACTAACAACTGAAAATACTTTCTAATTACTGTGAATGTGACAAAAACCGGCCTCCGATATAGCTATTCCAACGGGGATAGATAGGTACGCGTAGTTACGCAGTAGACGCGGTAAAAACCATAGACTTGCAATTCTTACAATAACAAACATTTTTATTTTTGTGCTCAACTCATTAAAACTGTAGGTATGCGAGTTTATCCATGTGTTCTATTAATTAATGAAGTTATATGACTAATATGTACACTACAGCTACACATAAAACATACATATAAGGTTTTATATTCGCGTGAATAATTATCTGAGAGTTGGACAAGCAATGTTTAGATATTTTGTTTTATATTTTATAGTAAATACTTCTACAAATCAAAAAATGGACAGGTTGTTTTCGTTTTTATAGGTACAAGCAAGGTGAACGGCAACAATGAGTGTCATCATTAGACTACAGAACCTGCCATGGTCTGCAAATGCCCTGGACATTAGGAATTTCTTTCGGGGCCTCTCCATTCCCGAAGGAGGCGTACACATTGTAGGCGGCGAGCTTGGAGATGCGTTCATTGCGTTCAGGTAGCTATACGTAACATTCAAATTATGACACAATGCCATCTGGTAATATTTTCTATGGACCCATTTCATTGAAAATATTCTAGAAAATTTGATCTCACTATACTTAGCTGAAAATATTTAAGACTTTGAAGTTAGCAGTAAGTTTTGTTATGATATTTTTTATGAATAAATGGACGAGAAGTGTCTGCGAGTACCCAAACAGAAAAAGCATTTATTACTATTAAGCAATCACCAAAAGAAGTCAGTCATAATTTCCATAATGTAGGACATCTAAATATTGTTTATGGAATTCTGAATTGCTTGGATTAAATCGGTAAACCTGAGACTTCAACATTACACCAAAAAAATGGATTGTGAATAAGTATGCACACACGAGATTGTTCCATCTTCCAACAACCATTTAGGAACTCGTCAAATTCCCATCTCTGCCAAGCAAATCAACCGAAAGATATGTTATTGAAACCCGCTACCAATTTGGTGATATTAATCTGACTATTAATTGAACTGAGTAGAGTATATTAGCTTGTGAGAGGTTTTTGAAGAAGGTTCTACTGAGTAACTTGGGATTCTCTACATTCTATCATAGACAATTCATACCGTTTATATTTTGCCAGTCTAGCTAGTTTTTTAAAACACTTTACACTGTGGACTTATTGGTGAGTATATTCTTAGTTTAAGATTATTTTAATTTTGCTTTATTTCAAAACTTCATGAATTCTTATTTTAGTTTATTTACTTTACATGCTGTACTTCAAAAATTTTTGAACTGGACTTTAGGGATAATCTAACTTCATAATTATTTAGGTATCCGACGAAGAAATCTAAATACTACTTCTTAAAACTTATGAAAACAAAATACTTTTCAAAAATAAACTGCTGAACTTTGATGCAGCCTTCAAACTTATGTTTTCATATCATACCTTAAATACTCATATCGATGGTTTCGTATTGTATTATAAAAAGGATACAAAAAAAAAATTAATATTACAGAAATAAAAAATATTTTGTCTGAGCTAAATTGGGGTGTCAAGTTGCCCTATATGCTGTGCAATAGACTATTAAAATTTCGTTAGTACCATTGCATGGTTGCACCATTAAACTACAACGATAACCACACGTGAAATTGCCGCCCACTAGTCCGTTCGTTCTCAGTAGTTCGATCGTCGAACCAAAGCGGCTACTTATTTGGACAACTGGTTTTAGTTTGATTATCGTTATAGTTTAAATGGTGCAACTCACCCTAAATATTCTACTGTGCAGCAGACTTCAGACTCACCAACTTATTTTGGACCATATCGTCTAAAAACTGCCTAAACTCGAAAAAATGACAGTATAAAAAAAGGTGAGTTTTTGGTATCTAACGCAATACCAGATTCTTAGCCACGGTTATTTTACTACTAATTTTAGGAAATGCGTGGAAGTTGAATTTGTTCACTTCGTATTCTCTATTTGCTTTCAACAAAGTTTTTATAGGTGTTAACTACATACAAATTAAGGCTACGATCAATCACTAGTAGCACCAGGTTCGAGCTGCAACATGTTGTTTTGCGTGAATGTCTTAACTTCTTTCTCGAAACGATGGCAAGTAGAATCGATAGGTAGGTTTAACTATACAATGAAAAATTAATCGTTTAAAAAGCACTAGAAAAACACGCTTTTATAAGTGCACGTAAAAGCCAAAAACATCAGACCTTGAAACCTTATCGTGATTAAAGTTCATTACAAGACCTTCCTAAAAAGGCTAAACACGGAAATGATACTATGTTCCATCATGAAGTTCCAGTTCATTCATATCTTCCGGCTCCATCATGAGATCAGTTCGACAGTAACATATTATTGTATTGTCATCTGAGCTGCAACTGCCAATTTTCATGATGGTACGATCCTTGGAAGATGACTAAATTAGTTTCCTTAGATTTGATTACATGTTAGTTGCATACAGGTCAACCTAAGAAAAACGTGTTAAAAATAGATTAATTGAAGTATCGACAGTAATAGCTACAGTGGCGGAAACTACATAATATAACTTACAGTATGTTTATTCTACAATTTCTACATTAGGCAAAATACTCTTAGATTTTTTGGGTCAGTAGGTTCCTTCATGAAACTGCTGAAATTCTGAGCAAGGTGCACTTCAAAAACGAACACAACACTAATACTGCAGAAACATCTTCCTTTGCGAAATAGAACGCTTGAAATCTAGCATAATGTAAATGACTAAGAATTAAATTCTTTCATGACTGAACATGTACACGAGGCAGACTGAGCTGACACAGCCGCTCATCCGAAGCTTATAGGATACTGTAAGTAACCTGATAATGAAATCGCGTGAAAATATAATTGTTCTCTGTCCTGGCAGACAGGCGGTAGAAATTCGGGACATCGGGACAAAACACCTTAAACCGTTTACCTACTCTGAATCAATCTGAATACTAACATCGAAGTTCGACACCGCTGGACAGTGTGATTTCATCGAATGAAAACTTTCCCCATAGATTTCGACGGGCTGATCGGGATAATATTCGTACCTTCTTTAGGTGAGGAAAAAAAACATCACTACGATGGTGTATGTACTCGGATCTACGCTAATCGCTTTGAGAAATGTGTTCGTCGGCTTTGCAGAGAACATAACATTGAGGCAATCATACACCCTGTAGGTAGTAGGGCTAAAATATTTGAGGGAGTTCTTAGCTGTCTAGGTCACAGATCATATTCGCCAAAAAAAGGCAGGTTTCAAAAGTCAGGGGATCGCTAACTTATTCAAAACTAACGGTATTTTGTTTGCCTGTGGCCATAGCAATATTTATAGATTTTGAGTTTTTTGTTTTTTTTACTCTGAGCCTATTATTTGATTACGATATGTTACTAAGCTGAACATTTCATGGCTTTAAGTGAATTCAACTTCTCTAGAAATCGTAACTAACGCTAAAATGTTGTCTGAGGATTATCTATTATAGTTAAAGGTACTAACTCTGAAAAATTATACGGATTTGTTAGCCTTGGAAACCCGTAGCATTATATTCATACAATCTAACGTAGTGCAATGGATAGGCATCGATTTTTACTTCAGTAAAAAACATCGCGACTGATATGACTGAAATGGCAATTTCTGGTTTGTTTCGATTCTTAGAAATGAACGAAGGCTTACTTAATTGGAACTATCTGCTGGAGAGCAGACAGACGAAAGACATGGCGGCAAAGACACTGCACTGCGCTTACTTGATTACAAAGAAACTCTGACGAAAAATCTGTGAGCAAGTTCTCACTAACGGTTTCCAGCAAAACCCTCAGGAGAAAAGCTGTTCAAACATCGAAGCTGACAGCAAACTAATCCTCACGCATTCGCAAAAATCGCACCTATTTATTATTAGACAATAGCTACTCTGCTGTTCGATATATCAGCGTGTGTCGACGGAACTAAAACTGCATTCTTCACTGCTGTTGCAATTCTAGGCACACTACACGATGATTTTGACGAAGAAGAATTACAAGTATGACCGATTGGGAAAAAATCTAAAATGAAAAGATTTCATGGCTGGAGATCTTTGCTACTTTACTAACAATCATAGGTACACCTACCTACCTAGCAATCAATTTTTTGAACCGATTCTTCTTTTAGAAATCTATAGAAGTGCAGTTTTCGTAACGTAAGCGTATTTTGAAGGCAATGACCGTGCTCATTACAAATACTTCATCAATCATAGTGAATTTTCTTTTTCATTTCGTTCAATTTGACTTTCAATTTCGGTTAACTATTTATGCTTCAAAAATTGCTTACGTTAACTTTACGCTAGGTCAATTAACAAAGCAACGTGACAACAGATGCGTGGGTGTCAAATTAAGAATCTTAGCCGGCTTTCTATGCTTATTACCCTAGGATAAAGGTTGAGAGTATGCTATGAAGCCACTACGTCCCCTGGGGACTACTCACGTAGGGTAGGTACTTTCTCATCGGGAGGACGTCTTGAATTTTAACAGAATCACAGGTCCTTAGAATAATCTTTCCTTGAATCGCCTCCAGAAAAAACGCTCGCTTGCAAAGAAAACTGCGTAAGTCATAGGGCCAATAAGTCAAATAAGAAACTCGGAAATGTTTAGTCAGGTCATTGGTTTCATCTATCTGAAGCATTCACTAACTTCTTGGTCTTTCTTAATTTAATCTTCTACATTATGAGATAGATAATATCCATAAAAATCATCTATGAAAGCTTTCGTATCGCTGAAAAGGGACGTATCAGCTCTTTATTAGGTTTTTTCAACAAACTTAAATAGCTTTAAGACTCCAGATATGTGCCAAGCAAAAAAGATCAAGGCATACTTTTTATTTGCTACATTTATATCGTGCAGAATTATTATCCTCGCCTTCAAATATGTTACCTGTTACAAGGTCGAAGCACACATCAAATCTGAAAGGCCGATAACGCTTTTCGCACGACGATAAAACAGCCGTCAACCTTCGTTTTTTTTTGGTCGGGGAAAATCCAACAACTGTGCATATGCGTAAGTTCTCGCACCTGGCTCTGGTGCCGTTGCGCTTGGGTCTCCGTCTTGTAGGTGGGTCATTCTTCTTTTTAACCTACAATTTGAACGAAGCACTTTTTGATATTAAAAAATGATTTAAAAATATACATATATATTTTTCTCAAATGAAATTGTGTATTTCAAACTATCATTTAACCATCATGGATTCCAAAAGCAACCTGCTCATTAAAGTTTTACTCATTTTTCATAATTTCAAAGTTTTATCAGAATTAAACGTGTCTCTTGAACACCTCCGTCACAAACAAGTTTTTTGTACTATATCAGGTCAGATCTTCATATTTTTATTATTCATATGCTTAACTAAGTAAGAAATATTTACAAACTCTAGCTCAAAAAAACAGAAACCCTTAGCTGTTAAAAATATTAAAAAAATAGTTAATATAAAAATGTGACGGAGTGGTATTTTTTTTCTTACACGAATATCAAAGTTAAAATATTCTGTGTTATTCAGGATATTAATTATTATTAAAGGTTTCTAACCTTTTATGTATAGTTTACGGAGGTGAAAAACGTTAGGAAACTGATAAAAACACAAAATATTTCTGATCAAAATAATCAATTTTT
>NWSH02000085.1:3077761-3126084 GCA_002382865.2 Heliothis virescens
GCGCGGCCCCACGGCGGTGCACGGAGAGACTACGCACGTGTATTAAGCTTCGCTTTGGAAGAAAATGTATGTGGTTGTGTCCACTGCAACCCACGGAGAGGCTACGCACGAATTGACGTCATTGATACATGCGTGGCTTGCTCGAATAGGCGGTTACATAGCTCAACGCTGTCAACGTGGGTCTACGTTTCCACGTGGGTGTACTCCATACACGAATATGACCGTCGACTACGTACAGCTCACTTATCGCAGCGTAGCCTCTCCGTGCGCCGTGCCACGCTATACATAGTCGTGTGTCATATTCGTGTATTCCAGTGGAAACGTAGACTCACGTTGTCAAACAAATGAATACACGCAGCTAAAATGCGCCGCGTGCCCGTGCACAGCGTGCACCGCCGTGGGGCCGCGCCTTGAAGTACACGTGCGATGTGATTAGTTAGTTTTAAATCCTAGAAATTATTTGATCGTCCGGACTCGTATAAGTGCAGCAAGTAAAAGCTATAGCTCGTATAAGTGTAAGCAGACCTAAAAGGAGACAACCTGATGATAATTGACTTGCGTAACTTGCTGAAAAGTCGTCAAAGGCGAGGATCTGGAGACCTACCAGTTCGTAAAATTCATCGTTTTACAGGTTACCCTGCACAGCGCCAGCCTTTCTGAGACAGCGGTCCTAAATCTATATTTTATGAATACGGACATACATTATGCGTCTTCGTTAGGTATTGCAAGATATTTATGACACAATGGCTCGATTAGGAATGCATGTACAGATCTGTGGATGAACGTCTTTTGTAATAGCAAAGTACCTTCCTACGAAACTTAACTGACGACTTAGCTACAAGTTCAAAATCCTATTCGCTTCGCGCATGCAGCAACGCCATCGGTGGAATTCGCAACTTTATTATTTTCTAGTAAATTAGCATTATGAACATATAGCGCTTGTCCCAAAATACTCCCTTGGGGCACACCTTATTTTGAACTGCGATGAATAAGCATAGTCTCCAAAGCCTCTGACAAATCTTTGTCGTTCGTAGGTTTAGAATTATTATTTTCCCGCGCAATTACTTCGAACCCTGAGGACTCTACTGCTCGCCAAATCTTTTCAGGGAATAGGAAGAGGCACACGACTAGAGACTGTCTAATATTATTATGATGTACTTAGGTGAAATACTGTGACAATGGAGCCCCGCGATGCATCGACTCACTTTAGTAACTTCGGGGCAAAAAACTTGCGTCTTAGGATAAAAAATATGAAGCCAT
Source organism: Heliothis virescens (assembly GCA_002382865.2). NCBI lineage: Eukaryota > Metazoa > Arthropoda > Insecta > Lepidoptera > Noctuidae > Heliothis > Heliothis virescens. Next base: position 3,079,022 of record NWSH02000085.1, read on the forward strand.
ATTGAAAAGAATATGCAACTAGCGCCTCGGTGACGGGCGCTGAACTACTTCAATTATACAACTGATTTTCGACCAAGGCTAAGGTTGAATGTTTGAAGCACTTGTTTATTTATTTATTATTTATGCCAAAACGGTATTTAATTATAAAACTATGCTGTTCAGTCAATGGATTAGCTGTGATATTAAATGGTTAATTTAACCAGTTCGCTCCAACATAGGATCTTTTTACGCTCAATGCGTTCATTAGCTAGTCTGTGTTCTCATATTTCGGTTGGTGTTTTCATAGCCTCGGTAAATGGTACATTGTGTGGTGCTTTTGTCAAGCGGACACACGATGCTTGTTGTGGCACACACAAGTACTCCTCATCATATTTCATTTAATTAGGCATCATGTCGTCACTTCCACAGCAAACGAACGAATCTGCTACACCTATGTACCTAGTACAACATAAGATCTTAGTTTATCATACAAATGTCAAAGCAGATTCGTTTGTCTGCCGTGGAGGTGACGATATGTGCACGTGCGCGTCGAGAGATAATTTATGAATGTTTAAAAGAGTTACCACGGCCCTAGCTAGAATACAAATGGCTCGAAGGTACATTGGGTGGGTTTCAGTCAGTAAGTCTGATATTCCCTTCTACACCAATCGTGGGAGTGAAACGGGTCCCATTATGGTTGCAGAAGGGAGTAATGGTTTCTCACCTACCAAAAACAAAATGCGTCATGTTCGAAAGAGTTACCGCGGCTACAAATGAACTCACGAAGAAATCAGTACCTATGCAGTGAGTCCTTTATAATAATCGTTTATAGGTAGAAATATTATTATCATTATGTTTAGTCACAACGAAGTCTCGTTGTCTTAGTCCTGTTCCTGTCGGTCCCGCTGCCTAGGGGGTCCAGCAGAACTTATTTAAAAAAAATGTTTTGAATATTCGTATCTAGAAGTTTCTATCTTAAGAGGAGGTAAACTGACAATGAAGGACTAAGCCGTGTCGTTGTGTCTCCAGGCGTGTGCTGGCCAGCAATTGGCAATACTTACTAATTATACAACAACTGCTGCATTATTCACGTAATCTAAAATACTTACCTATGAAGTAGCACAACAAATTGTAGATGCCGCCACTGTAGTATTGACGTCACAATCCTTTGTAGGTATGATAGGTACCTCTAAACCTAAGCTGGTGGGTTCAGACAGAAGTAGGTTACATACAATCCAACTTGTTTACTTTTAATTTTCAATGCTACATGTATTTCATTTTGGAAAAATACTACAATATTAATTAATTGAAGTGTTATTTTTAAGATAGAGAAAAATATTAAAAGCCCTTTCTCAGTTTTACCTAGTATAAGTATGATTAGTGGGTACCTAGACAGCTATGTAACCTGTAAATCAGTTACAAGCATAATACTTCAAATGATTATAGTGCAAGACAATTCAAACTCCTACATACAATATCGCATGCAACCCACCTGCTTGAAGGTGCTCCAGACAGATATAGATCTCTAGAGAACTTTTCGTAAAATATTACAGAAATAAGACTCGTGTTATCACGATTTTTGTTGGGGTTTCAATATGTATACTAAACTCTGAGCGCGCGACAGGTATTTGGGTAAGGAACCGTCTCTTGAGACAAGAGAGGTGACGATGCTATTAAATTCAGTACAAACCCGATAAAGCAATCTACAGGACCGAACTATCATGACTAGTCCAGATACGTTATCTAGTCGAAGAGGAGTTACGCCTTACGTGGCATGCTCGGTTCAAGCCTGTACTGCAACTGCAAGCGCAATGTCATCTGTTGCCGTCTTGTACTGGGCCACGATGGTGCTTTGGGAAATATTATCGATACACACGACGGGGATAGTGCGTTTTTAGTGGGGGAAATCCCCATGGATATCCTCCGCCCGGGGATGGCGGAAGGGATGCCGTACACTTACTGCCTTAAACAACTCCGGTGTCAGTTCAAGATTACCGAAGCCCCGCTAAAGTTCACTTTATGCATCATTTAATGAGCAAGCCCGTTTATCGCCTCAGTCAGGTCATCAAGTCTTGTCCGCCTCGATGCCCCTGAATCCTTTCTTAGGGCTGAAAGATAGCTGCACCGTCCTGTGTGAGGAGCACAGATCACGGAGAGTACCGGACGGATTAATGTGGCAAAAAGATCTAGACCTTTATAACTTTCCCAAGGGCTCTAGGTATTGGCAACAAAAGATTGAACGATAAGAGCAAAACTAAAACTGTAGGTACTTCGCGGAGTGATGATTGGTCTTGAAGAAAATCATTTCTGCAAGCCAAAGGGTAGCTTTGGGATTTCTGATTATCTTTTCGAGGATCTACTTATTAAGTATCTAGGTTTGAGTTGACGATATTAAGATAGAATAAAGCAGCACCACGAACTGTATGAACCTGCTAGTTTATGAGTTAAGTATGGTTAGGTTATATGTGGAAAATATCCCATTCGTTTGAAAATATGTAGTCCTTTTTATGCAATAATTATGATGTCATCTTTATAAACTTCAAACTCAGGCGGTTAATCATCATCATCTGCCTAGCCTTTTTCCCAGCTATGTTGGGATCGGCTTCCAGTCTAAACAGATGCAGCTGAGTACCAGTGTTTTACGAGAAGCAACTGCCTGTCTGACCTCCTCAACCCAGTAGGTAAGGCTGCATTTCCACCAGATATGTGCCATGGAAATGTGTCGTGCGAGGATGTCTAGCTGTGCTGTGAAAATATGTGGGGGTTTCTACCAAAGCTGTGCGATAAAAATGTGCCTACGAGGCTGTGTATCTAGTGGAGCTGCGAAAATGCGCACTGCAATCAAACTCCGTGTATGGACTGGCTGGTCTAGTATACGGAAACCTCACAACACATCGTTCTCAAAACATACGCTAGTTTTGTTTGCGCATAAATCTAGATCCGCTGAGCTGTTTCCACCACAGCTGTGCTGATCGAGGTGAGGTAAATGAAGCGATTCTATTGGTTCTTTACAAACACATTGGTCACTACGCATCCCCGTCCATCTCTGATGGAAACATAGCCTAAGACTTGGTTGTCAGACTTTCTGGCTTCCCGTAAACACCGCCAAAGATGTTGAAATGACAGCCGGAACCCACCAATTTGTCGTGCCTTTTGAAACGCAGAAAAACTCGTCATTACAAGATGGTCACACATTCACGGACTGACCGCTTCAAGCGATGCTTAACCTTATGATCGATCGACGGTTAATCATTCGGCATAAATCTACTTGAATTCAGACCATACATAAGCAATTTAACTACAGCGGCGAAGAAGTAGGTAGGAAAATTTTAATTGTAGTCTTGAAACTAGGTATTCGGGCAAAACTGGGTACGATTTTTAGTCTGAATTTAGTCTCAGATAATTTGTGCGGGATGTACAGACCACAGCACATGAAGTTACCACAATCTCTTAAATTTCTTCAATAGATTTTCAACCTTATTGCAATCATAATATCAAAAAAATAAAAGGCATTTTCTTTCTTTCTTTCTTTCTAAAAGCTTCTCAATTCTTTCTCTTTTATATTTACCTAAATTACTACTATTTATTCGGCCACCATTAGGTTACCAAACTGAAAACATTTTGAAGTACCTAAATAGTGCTCTTATATTATAATGACATAAACTATATTTTTTTAAGAAAAACTGGTAATAACAGGCATAATTTCAGGACAATATGTCGTAATATTAGAAAAGTTGAGTAGGTAGGTGCTCAATATTTCTTAAAATAATGTTCAGTGCCGAGGCAGGCAATAGTCCTAAAATCGTACCTAAGTCATTCTAACCAAGTATATACCTATGTACAGACGACAGCACATCAAGTTACCACAATCTGTCAAATTTCTTCAATGGATTTTCAACCTTACCATAATAGTGGATCGTTGATTTTCGACTGGTAAAATTTTACAGATTCCTATACGTTGACCTGCTGTCGTCTGTAGGTACCTACTTAGGTACCCGCAGGGGCAGCATAACACATGAGGGAGTCCTCTTGACTCTCTGTCGTCCCCATCATCAGGTTAGCTCCAACGTATACCAAAATACACATGAATATCAAGTTTTGCCAGATGCGTGCCTTCATCTTTCTTTGTCCTTGATATGACAGAGTTCGACGAGGTATAACTGTAAAAAACAAAACCGCCTTCACAAAAAAACACTCAAAGGTATAAAATAAAACTTTTCACATGGCTCAAGAAGTCGGTGTCTGCAGGTCTGTTGACTGTGTTTATTTTGCCACCGACTTCTAGAGCCATGTGAAAAGTTTTATTTTATCCCTTTCAGTGTTTTTTTTGTGAAGTCGGTTTTGTTTTTAACCGACTTCCCAAAAAGGAGGAGGTTCTCATTTCGACCGTATCTTTTTCTGTAAAAAGTTTTTTATTTTATGCTTTTCAGTTTTCGGGTCTAAAACTATAATATCTTTAATACCCATACCCACCTAGTGACAGTCGGTCCCGTAATAGTATCATCGACATGAGGAAGTGATGGTTGCAAAGGAGGCGGCGGAAAGGGAGAGAGAAGCTGTCACCTCTCTCCCTCTCCGCAGAAGACGTACGGGGCGTCGCAGGGCGGCCGATTTCCGGCCACCATAGGGCACGGCCTGCGGGCGACAGACTAGGGGCGTCTGTCGTCCGACCAGAAAAAGGCCTCGAGACGGTGGCGTAGTGTTGCGCGCGCCTCTCTAGTGGAGTTATTGCCGCCGTTGGGTAACGGCTGCAGAGGGTGACGAGGCCCGCCTTCGAACATCTGGCGGGCCAATACCTGTCGGGGGTGCGGAAGAATGCTTCGGTGATACCCGTGCCCTCGACCACAGGTACATGAAGGCAACACCAGGTGGGTTTTTAGCCGGTAAGAGTCCGGCACGCCCCTCCACCGACCCCAGGTGGAGGTTAGTCCATGAGGATTTTCCCCCTGATAAAAAAAAAAAAAAAAAAAGTATCATCGACATAGAAAAGCGTATGAAATTTGAAGAGTTCTCTCGATTTCTCCAGGATCCCATTATCAGATCCTGGTCACCTTACCATGGGACCACCTGTGAAGAACACCCTTTCAAACAAAAAAAGAATTTTGAATATCGGTCCAGCCATCTTCGAGTAACCGGTGAACATACATAAAAAAAAGATACGGTCGAATTGAGAACCTCCTCCTTTTTGGGAAGTCGGTTAAAAAGATCCCAATCGGTTTGCGAGTCTTTGATTAATTGCATAAAAAGCATTCCTAACTACTTACGGACGAATTGATAAACTTCTTCTTTTGGGAAAGTTGGTTAATAACAACAAACCCTGCTCGCTGTCAGTAGCTTGTGCACTAAGTTCTATTACTGAACTCCATGCTTATGTTAGGCCGTGTATTACGGGTACTGTCCTCCGCGAAAGAACACTCCTGATGCTAAAACGGTATCAATAGATACATATATATCATAGATACACTGCCTAATCGCCGACAAGATAGGAAGGTAAGCGTGGGTACAGTTTTCGCCAAACTTTGTGGCGACTCAGCACATTGCGCGAGACACTGCGCAGAAACCGTTTTTAGATGTCATCGGTGGCGAACCAGCTTGTGCTTTGAAACGAATTGTGAGCAATCATCAAGCTTGATGAGAACAGTATCTACGCCTCACTGACGCATTCTGACCATCATCCACATCTGATATTACCAGTTTAGTTTGCAGAAGTCCAAGGCTTTTGGAAAGGTTTTCTAAAGGGTCAGTTGCCACAGTACAGAGCCTAGCAGTTATTTATTTTTGCATATAATGAATTAGTATGCGGTGGCATAATAGGCACTAGTTGCCACCGCGTAGGTAGGTAGGTATATCGGACTTTCGGAACACGGACTCCAGTTCATTCTTTGCGTGATACTTTTCGCATATCTTTATGTCCGTGGTAACGTGAGAACGAGTAGGTATACGAAACAGCTCAATTTTTTTTTAATCAGTTGTAAAGTAATTTTCATAGATTTTTTTTTATGATCCTACTAGGGAACAGTCGTGGCAACTGTTTTATTTTATTGTGATTTATGATAGGAATTCAAAATCAGAAAAAAGGTTAAACGGACCCCTAAAAACTAAAAAGCAAAAACAAAAATAACAATTAGATGCATCGGTGGCAAAATAAACATATACAGTAGAATTTTCTATTTTTAGGTACACTCTTTTGTCTCCATAATCAGATCAACTCAACTCTTCACTGAATTATAATGTTATCAATCTCAGACGCTAATCTATATATATGATGCAGTCAAAACTCTTAACCAGTCAAAAGTACTATTGACCAGCAAAATCAGTCAAAACTACTTTTGACTAAAGAGGTTGGTTAAAACTGATTTTGACTGAAAATTATTGGTCAAAAGTACTTTTAACTGAAATTTAGCAGTCAAAAGTACTTTTGACTGACGCTCTTGGTCAAAAGTAGTTTTAACTGAAATAAAGCATCAGTCAAAAGTGCTATTAGTAAATATGTGATAGCGATGACCTAAATTAGAATGTTCTAAGTATTATGTTGAATAATGTGTATTATTCCGAATGTTTATTTATTGCTATAAAATAAATGTCCTAAAACATCGTTAAAAGTCAGGTTTTAATGGCAGAAACGAATCGCTGTAAATCCGACTCCACGTAGTCTTGTCTGTCCTACCCCTAGAGTGTAATTCAAAATCGCGTAGGCGCGGAGGGGCGAGGCGGGCCGCGAGTTGAGGAGCAGGTGGTTGTAACACTCGCTACCGCGGCTGAGGCTGGCCGGCTCTGCCGGCCAGCAAGCCGAAGCTGCGGTGGTGAGCGTTAAACCTATCTGCGACGATAAATTCGCGTGGGACCGCCGGAGCCCTGCAGCGCCGGAGCCATGACAGAAACCATGCTTGCTGAATGATGCATGCTTGCTTGCATGTTGCAAACTAGTAATATAAAAGTTCATACTTATGTGCGTTTGTCCTTATTATTTTTTTATCGACCACCTTACCTTTTTAAGAGTTTTGACTGATACAACCAGTCAAAACTCAAAAGTAGTTTTAACCAACGCCATTGGGCAAAAGTACTTTTGACTGTTATTTTAGTCAAAACTATTATTGACTAAAGCTTACGGTCAAAAGTAGTTTTGACTGATTTTGTTAGTCAATAGTAGTTTTGACTGGTTAAGAGTTTTGACTGCAACATATATACTTCTATACTAATATATAAAGATGAAAGGTTTGTTTGTAACAAATAGGCTCAGGATAATAACTATTTCACTGTTAGGAAGCTAGGTACCTTCGTTCTTTGCGCTGAACGTGGGCTGAAGTTTCCCCAGGACGCGGCTGACACCGCCTAAAACGGCTAGTTTTAAATATTTAGGTATTTTATTATGTATTTAGTGTAAAATGTTACCTAAAGGTGGCGTCAACAGATATACATAATGTGTTTCAACTGCCTGCCTAGTATCACAGCTTGGTTAAAAACGGACAGCGTGAGTTTCGTTTTGATCCGGTACGGAACCATAAAAACCGGCTAAATATGAGTTTCAATTTTCAGTATTTGTGTTGTTGTCATTATAGAGCCCTAAAAAGCAATTCAAAATTAAGAATACCACTAGTATACCAACAATTCTAGACATAGGTAGGTAAGCATTAGGAACATTTTCATCATCTAGCTTCTTCCTAACTACGTTGGAGTTGGCTTCCAGTCAGCAGATGCAACTGAGAACCAGTGTTTTATATGGAGCGACTACCTATCTAACCTCCACAGCTAGTTACCCGGGCAAACCGATACCCCTTGGTAAGACTGGTTGTCAGACGGACTTCTGACTACCCGTAAAGACTGCCAAAAGATGTTCAAACATAAGCTGGGACTCAATTTATCGTCGCTTTCGAAACACGGAAAAATTCGTCATGATAAGATGGTGACCAATCCACGGACCGCGTGCCAAACGTTGCTTAACTTTATGATCGATCGATCCGCGAGGCTTTGACTTAGCCACGATTTCTTTTCGGATGTAAGAACAAATATTCACCAGTCACCACTTCCTTTTTACACTTGACTACTATACCTAGGTAAAGACTGGCAAATTATAAATAACTAGTTGTTTTCCCCCGGGTTCACCCGCATCCCGTGCGAACTTACTGCTCGTACCCGGTCAAGATATAGCCTTTGTAAGGCCCGGTTTCAGCCTAAGCGGAGAGGAAAGAAGATCAGAAGAGATTTGTTTGAATAAACCAATCCAATTTCGTTTTTTCTATCTCTTCTCCGCTTAGCTTTGGTGGAAATGGATCAAGCGTAGAGGAGAGATGTCTCATTTTTCTATAGAAGTTTGCGAGCGAGCAATCGGGCGCCGCAGAGCGGAGAAGTATCCCGTCGAGCGACGGGCTCCCTGCACCCCCCTGCCTTCGATCTCTAGAAGCTCGTCCGTGCTACACAACGCTCACATCTCTCCGCCATACTTCTCTCCGCTTGGTGGAAACCGAGAAACCTTACTGGGGAATTAGGGGTCGCAATACCGGACCATTTAAGCAATACCGGTATTTTCGGTATTGGCTTCGGAACAATACCGGTATACCGGTATTTTCGGTATTTCCGAGATTAAGCCAAAGTTAGCAAACACATGCCGGATTTTTTGTGGGACCCGTCCCCACCCTCCAATAGACTTGAAACTGATGTCATCAGAAACGTCTCGTTCGGTAGATCATACTTGTCATGACGATTTACTCCAAATTATGGGGCTTAGGTTAGGTTAATTAACAGTTTTTTAAGGTTGTTAAAAAATTACTAAGTGTTGGATGGGCCGATTTTGACTATTATTTTTCTAATGTAGAGAAATTACAAGGTTTTTATTGGTTTACATTTCTTTACATCATAATTATTATAACAGTTTAGTAAACGCCATTATATTTGGCAATCGTTACGGATGGTCAGAAGCTAGAAAGTCTGACAACCAGTCTTGCCAACGGATATCGAGTTGCCCGGGTTAAGTTCCATCGGGATGTGACCAGTATTTTTAAACCGACTTCACAAAAAGGAGAATGAGCTCTCGCGTGTAATTTTAATTAAATGGCGTGTAACTTTTTCTATTTGTGTTTGTCTGTTACCTATTTATTTTACTAAAACCGAAAATACCGGTTTTTGTGAAATGAATACCGGTATTAGTTAGACCTGAATTTGGTCCGGTATCCCGGTATTTTCGGTATTCGGTATACCGGTTTGCGACCCCTATGGGGAATAGTCGAGCTTTCCAACTGTGAAATAATTCTTCAAATCTGTTCAGTAATTTCGGAGCCTTTAGGCTACAGACAACAGGGCACGGTACCCGAACCTGTAAAATTTTACCAGTCAAACATTAACCTACCTCCATCGTGATAAGGTTGAAAATTTATTGCAGAAATTTGACAGATTGTGGTAACTTGATGTGCTGTCATCTGTACAAACAAAAAATTATGTTTCGTCTTTATTATATAAGTAGGTACAGACTGGCTGTTTCATCCGCATCCCGAGGGAAACTTTTTCCCGTATCCGGACAAAATATAGTCTTCCCCACCCTGTCTAGACTATCGGTTACATTTGAATCGGTGCAGTAGTTTTCAGGTGAAACCCGGACGAATTACTTTCGCACTTGTAATGTTACTAAGGAGCTTGAATTCAGAAGGTATTTTGATGAATCTTCCTAAGCAGTATCTACCTGAGTAATATCTTATCGCACAGGTTATTTATCCGGAAGCGTCAGATAGATCACTCTGGAAGTAGGAAGCTATCGATCGAAAATCGACGTCATCTCTTTGTCAATGCAATAAGTACCATACCAATAGTATCAACACGAATGTATTAAGTAGGTAGGTAGGTTGCAATATATGTTAGGTGCATAGACTCGGTCGCAAGCGCTGCAGTAAACTCGCCAGTCATATTAGGGCTCACGCTAAGAGGTGAATTATCATGGGTCGCCGTTATCGAAATCGATATCTAAGGATTTATCTAAGGGCAAGTTACAGAGGTTCAAGATAAAGTTTTTATTTATTTATTGGAAAACCAACGGCTGTACAAAACAATGTTATAAACATAGACAGAGAAACAGAAAGCCAATTATAGGTTTTCACGGATAGCAATGGAGTAACACACTTATAGCTGTTAATAATCCGCTGATCTAAGAGATATTAAGATGAGTAACTACAAAGTTAACTTTTGAAAAAGTCAAGATTTAGCTGCCTATGAACCACAGACCACAACGCTCTTGGTATTGAATGGATCAAAAGAGTACTCTTTACAAATTTATTTAAATCCTTGCTCGCTCGCAACATGTATGTTATTCTGCCTATAGTTCGAAGATGAGGATGGGACTGATATAGGTGGGTTAAACCGAACAGATGTTTGAGGAACAGAGAAATTAAGTTTTATATAGCTATATCTGACAGATAATGCTATAGAACGGCAGTCAACATTAAAAACCCTTCATTGGGATTATCTGTCAGATAGCTATCTGGAACCCATTATTTTATCTTATTATATCTGCAGATAGTTATCTAGAACTTTACCTTTATTTGCTTTGCTTTGCTACATGACGTCAGGAACTGCTGGATTGATTTGAAAAATTGTGTCAGTGTTAGATAGCCAATTTATCGTGAAAGTCTTCTTTTTATCCTAGTGCGCGGAGTAGTTTCCGGGTAACGGGAAGCGTACGAAACCACTGCCGGAAGGTAGTATAGTTATAACTATAAAAGGGGAGCTCGTGGCTAAGTAGCCACACGGGTCAATCGTTCATAAGCTTTAGCAAGCCGTCGTCACGTAAAGCAGGTGCCGGCCATCAATTCTAATCTAATAATATTGTGGCGCCCCCTAGTGAGTTACAGCCATGACACCTGTCTAAGAAGATGAACTCATCGAAGACAAACCCGTTATTGAAAACCGCATCAAAATCAGATCATTAGTAGAAGCTAGGCGGGAACATTACTTTGCACAAACACACAAACATCTCTCACCCTAAACGCATATATAGGTACCTGCTCCGTTCCGTCGTGGGTAAAAATCTTTGGCAGTCGTTATGGGTAAGCAGAAGGTAGGAAGTCTGATAAACGTACAGACGACGGCGCATCAAGTTACCACAATCTGTCAAACTGCAATAGATTTTCAACCTTATCGTAGGTAATGGCGGTAGGTTAATGTTCGATTGGTAAAATTTGACAGATTCGTAAACGTTGGCTGTCGTCTGTACCTATAGAGCAATGATATCGGTGGCTACAACTTAAATTGATTCTATATCAGTCATCAATGACTATAAATGCATCCATGCAATTTTATAAAACACTATTAGCCTTTTTCCCGCGGTTTGATCCGCGTTCCGGGATTGAATCTATCTTCCCGTATTTGGATAAAATAAAGTATATGCTAATCAGAAATAGTAGGTATATCTTCCCAATAATGAAGAATTTTTCAAATCAGAGTGGGCACAAACAAACAAAAAAAAATTCTGATGTCATCAGAAACGTCTCGTTCGGTAGATCATACTTGTCATGACGATTTACTCCAAATTATGGGGCTTAGGTTAGGTTAATTAACAGTTTTTTAAGGTTGTTAAAAAATTACTAAGTGTTGGATGGGCCGATTTTGACTATTATTTTTCTAATGTAGAGAAATTACAAGGTTTTTATTGGTTTACATTTCTTTACATCATAATTATTATAACAGTTTAGTAAACGCCATTATATTTGGCAATCGTTACGGATGGTCAGAAGCTAGAAAGTCTGACAACCAGTCTTGCCAACGGATATCGAGTTGCCCGGGTTAAGTTCCATCGGGATGTGACCAGTATTTTTAAACCGACTTCACAAAAAGGAGAATGAGCTCTCGCGTGTAATTTTAATTAAATGGCGTGTAACTTTTTCTATTTGTGTTTGTCTGTTACCTATTTATTTTACTAAAACCGAAAATACCGGTTTTTGTGAAATGAATACCGGTATTAGTTAGACCTGAATTTGGTCCGGTATCCCGGTATTTTCGGTATTCGGTATACCGGTTTGCGACCCCTATGGGGAATAGTCGAGCTTTCCAACTGTGAAATAATTCTTCAAATCTGTTCAGTAATTTCGGAGCCTTTAGGCTACAGACAACAGGGCACGGTACCCGAACCTGTAAAATTTTACCAGTCAAACATTAACCTACCTCCATCGTGATAAGGTTGAAAATTTATTGCAGAAATTTGACAGATTGTGGTAACTTGATGTGCTGTCATCTGTACAAACAAAAAATTATGTTTCGTCTTTATTATATAAGTAGGTACAGACTGGCTGTTTCATCCGCATCCCGAGGGAAACTTTTTCCCGTATCCGGACAAAATATAGTCTTCCCCACCCTGTCTAGACTATCGGTTACATTTGAATCGGTGCAGTAGTTTTCAGGTGAAACCCGGACGAATTACTTTCGCACTTGTAATGTTACTAAGGAGCTTGAATTCAGAAGGTATTTTGATGAATCTTCCTAAGCAGTATCTACCTGAGTAATATCTTATCGCACAGGTTATTTATCCGGAAGCGTCAGATAGATCACTCTGGAAGTAGGAAGCTATCGATCGAAAATCGACGTCATCTCTTTGTCAATGCAATAAGTACCATACCAATAGTATCAACACGAATGTATTAAGTAGGTAGGTAGGTTGCAATATATGTTAGGTGCATAGACTCGGTCGCAAGCGCTGCAGTAAACTCGCCAGTCATATTAGGGCTCACGCTAAGAGGTGAATTATCATGGGTCGCCGTTATCGAAATCGATATCTAAGGATTTATCTAAGGGCAAGTTACAGAGGTTCAAGATAAAGTTTTTATTTATTTATTGGAAAACCAACGGCTGTACAAAACAATGTTATAAACATAGACAGAGAAACAGAAAGCCAATTATAGGTTTTCACGGATAGCAATGGAGTAACACACTTATAGCTGTTAATAATCCGCTGATCTAAGAGATATTAAGATGAGTAACTACAAAGTTAACTTTTGAAAAAGTCAAGATTTAGCTGCCTATGAACCACAGACCACAACGCTCTTGGTATTGAATGGATCAAAAGAGTACTCTTTACAAATTTATTTAAATCCTTGCTCGCTCGCAACATGTATGTTATTCTGCCTATAGTTCGAAGATGAGGATGGGACTGATATAGGTGGGTTAAACCGAACAGATGTTTGAGGAACAGAGAAATTAAGTTTTATATAGCTATATCTGACAGATAATGCTATAGAACGGCAGTCAACATTAAAAACCCTTCATTGGGATTATCTGTCAGATAGCTATCTGGAACCCATTATTTTATCTTATTATATCTGCAGATAGTTATCTAGAACTTTACCTTTATTTGCTTTGCTTTGCTACATGACGTCAGGAACTGCTGGATTGATTTGAAAAATTGTGTCAGTGTTAGATAGCCAATTTATCGTGAAAGTCTTCTTTTTATCCTAGTGCGCGGAGTAGTTTCCGGGTAACGGGAAGCGTACGAAACCACTGCCGGAAGGTAGTATAGTTATAACTATAAAAGGGGAGCTCGTGGCTAAGTAGCCACACGGGTCAATCGTTCATAAGCTTTAGCAAGCCGTCGTCACGTAAAGCAGGTGCCGGCCATCAATTCTAATCTAATAATATTGTGGCGCCCCCTAGTGAGTTACAGCCATGACACCTGTCTAAGAAGATGAACTCATCGAAGACAAACCCGTTATTGAAAACCGCATCAAAATCAGATCATTAGTAGAAGCTAGGCGGGAACATTACTTTGCACAAACACACAAACATCTCTCACCCTAAACGCATATATAGGTACCTGCTCCGTTCCGTCGTGGGTAAAAATCTTTGGCAGTCGTTATGGGTAAGCAGAAGGTAGGAAGTCTGATAAACGTACAGACGACGGCGCATCAAGTTACCACAATCTGTCAAACTGCAATAGATTTTCAACCTTATCGTAGGTAATGGCGGTAGGTTAATGTTCGATTGGTAAAATTTGACAGATTCGTAAACGTTGGCTGTCGTCTGTACCTATAGAGCAATGATATCGGTGGCTACAACTTAAATTGATTCTATATCAGTCATCAATGACTATAAATGCATCCATGCAATTTTATAAAACACTATTAGCCTTTTTCCCGCGGTTTGATCCGCGTTCCGGGATTGAATCTATCTTCCCGTATTTGGATAAAATAAAGTATATGCTAATCAGAAATAGTAGGTATATCTTCCCAATAATGAAGAATTTTTCAAATCAGAGTGGGCACAAACAAACAAAAAAAAATTATCGGATCATTGGTCGACCTACCGACGGAATAACTATGCGTGGCCTATTATACATCGCAGTTTCCTAGTCTAGTCTCATTTCGCTGAAATCGGTAAAGTTGTTTTACTTTGACGTCACATAAAGTCCCAAAGAAACCACCTTCTACCACACCCAGACAACGTAGTTTGTAAATTAATTATAACAAAATTTATCTCAACCGGCTCAGCCGGTTTATTGATAAATGTAACAATCTCAATTCCGCATTATTTATATTTAGGCAAGTTAGAATTGCGCAAGCCATTTCTTGGTCGCTTCATGTCTTTATTGAATGAGTACCTACCTATATATTTAATCCGCTGATATGAAGAAAATCCTAAACAATTTAACTCTAATATTTTAAGCTCCGGATCCACTTTTAGACTGTTTACCGAGGCCAACATAGCTAGAAAAAAGGATTGATGATGTTCGATAAAATCCTAAAGTTAATTATAGTGAGATCAAAGCTTTGAACACCAGATACAAGAGAGAATGAGTTAAACAAAATTAAATTTTCATATTTTTTATTGTTGCAGTACGGACGAAGATGCACGCCAAGCAATGATGCTCGACGGCGGTAAAATCAAAGAGATCCAAGTGAAGCTGCTGCTCAGTTCTCGATCTGAGATGCACAAGGTGATCGAGGCAGCGCGACAGAGCGTCCCTCTGCTCAGTCTGGCCACTTCCGCCCCCGCGCCGGCGCCGACGCCTGCGCCCGCCCCCGTGCCCTCGCCAGCAACGATACCGCCCGTGCAACAGCCTCTCAGCATACCCGGTCTCAACCCATTCTCTACCGCACTCGGTAACAACCCTCTAACAGGCTTCGGTATTCCTGGTATCGGTAATCCTCAAGAGATCCCGCAACCGGCTGTTATTGAACCGCCTCCACCTCTCATCAGCCCTACTTCAAATAACACGCCCAATGCTGAGGAGGACAAAGATGAAGATAAATCAGAGAGAAAGCGCAGCAGGGAAAAGGATAGGCGGAGATCTAGGAGTCGCTCCAGATCTCGTGATAGGGACAGGAAAGATCGCAAGAGAGACCGACGCGACAGATCCCGGTCACGAGAGAGACGCCGCCGCGACCGCAGCCGCAGCAGGGACCGCCGCGACCGCAAGCGAGACAGAAAGGACCGTAGCCGCTCACGAGACCGCTCTCCGTCACGTCGTTCACGCGACCGAAGGAACAATCAAACCAGATCTCCAGAAAGTTCTCAGGAAAAGGCTATCCTTATTCCGGATACACCAGGTCCACCAACTTTCGGAATGGCAAAGAACTCCCTAATGGGAATGCCACAACAGCAGACTGTACCCAACAATATTATGCAAAACAGTCCTTTAGGTCGCGATTCTCAGCTGCCCCGCTTCACCGACCCCTCTATGGCCGATGCTTTTAACAAGCTACAAGAACTCGGCAAAAAGCGCAATCCAAATGCATTCCAGGGAGACCAGAACGGAGGCAGTAGGATGCCGGCGCCCACAATTCGCGGTGGCCTGGGACGCGGCGGTGTCAACTTCCGACGCGACGGTCGTGCTAGCCGTTTTGGAGACAATAATGAGCAACAGCGGGATTGCTGCGTTGCTATACGAAACGCACCAAACCACACTAGTTACGGCGACGTCCGCCGCTTCTTCCCATTTTTGATTGACAAACATGGAATTAAAATGATAAACGATAATATGGGACGTCGTACAGGTAACATCTATGTGAGGTTCTGTGACCCTCGCTCGAAACAACTCGCATTGCAGCACAAGACCAACGAGTTGAAGGGCGCTCAAGTACTCGTTGAAGCACTCGATGATGAAACTTATGAATCAGCGGTGGATTCATTTCTTCCTTACCGTGAAGATAATGATGAAGACGATTCTAGTCTAGCTATCGTTGAACCAGAAGAAAAACGACAGCGCTTTAGCGTTATTAAATTGACAGAGTTACCTAATTTCGTCAAAGAACATGATATTATAAAAGCTTTCAGTGAATATTCACTATTATCCATTATGGTCAATGATTGTCGTTTGACAAGGACCAAAGTTGCTTACGTGCAATTTGTAAAGCCTGAAGACGCGCAACAAGCATTAGACAGAAAAGACAGATATATTTTTGGCAGGAGGCAGCCGACAGTCGTGCCTGTTACAGAAGAAGAATATGAAAAAGAGAAGATGGTGAGCGATAAACCAATCGAGCAACCGGCCAATCCACAGAAGGAGGTTCCGCCAGAAGTGGCACCACCACGAGACCCGCGTCAAAGACGACAATTCGAAAACGGACCAGGAGGACCAAAAGGAGGTCCACCTATGCAAAACCAAGCGCAAGGAGCACCATTCTTTACTCCACAATTTACACAACAACAAGGTTTTCCTGGACAGTTTCCCGGCCCTCAATTTGGGGGATTCCCAGCTGCTAGTCCAATGGATCCTCGAACTGCTGCTTCAAATTGGGCTAACCGACCTCAGTTTAATAACCAAATGGAACAAATGTCTAAGCCGATTCAAAATAATACCATTGGTAACGACTTGGAGGACGAACCCCTTGACTGCGTATTGATGAAAGGTCTACCGAGAGATGCTACAGACAGAACTATTGTCACATTCCTATCTGACACGAAAGCAGTGCCTGCCCGAATACATCTCATGCTAGATCCGAACGGAATGCCGTCTGGTGATTGCTTCTGCGAGTTTAGATCGACACAAGAAGCGAGAATGGCGACCAGTAAACACGGACAGAATCTGGAGGGGTGTCGCGTGACCGTAGATCTTGTACCGCGGAGTGTGGTCGAGGAAGCTTTAGAAGGTCCAAAGCCGCCTGAAATGCGGGAAGGGCTTCTCGGTAATGTTCCACAACCGCAGTTCTTCGAACCCATGCAGGGTGGCCGAGGAGGATTCCGCGGAGGGTTCAGAGGACGTGGTGGATTTGATAGAGGAGGCTTTGACCGAGGCGGGTTCAATCGCGGCGGGTTTGACGGGGGACGTGGCAATTTTAGAGGCCGGGGTAACTTTAACGACAGAGGTCGCGGGTTCGACAGAGGTCGTGGCCGCGGGAGAGGCTTCGGCCGCGGCGGTATCGGAGGAGGCTTCGATAACGGTCGAATGGACGACGACCGTGATCCCGCTCTTGATGAATTCGGAGCTCCCGGCTGCGTGGTGTCTATGGAGAATGTACCGTTCCGCGCTAGCATAGACGACATTATGGACTTCTTCTCGGAGTATGAGTTGACACAGGACGATGTGATCAGGCGGTACAACGAGCGCGGGCAGCCCACCGGAGACGCACGCGTCGCGTTCCGCACTCCGTTCGACGCTCAGCGCGCCGTCAAGACGCGCCACATGGACATGATCCACGACAGACGGATAAGCTTGTGTATTCTATAGTGCCACGCCAGGAGCTCAGGCTCCGACTCCGCATAATTTGTGTCAGTGTGAATATAGAAATACCCGTCAAAGTGAGAAAGGGTATATGGAATTTAAGTTCGTTCGTTGAATTGTTGCAATAATGATTGCATAAATGTAGTGGCGTAAAGGACATTTTTATATAATTATCTAGGTAATTAAATTTATAATAAAAAATAAGTCTTATAAATTGAATTCGGTGTTTTATTTCTCAAACGCAACACAGTATTACTGAAGTATATAATAATATCATGACTTTGTGTACAAAAGAGAGCATTTTAAGTTCAGCCGAGTGTGTCCAGGCAATCAAACACAATTTAATTCCATCAATTGTTTAATATATAATAATTATCGGGTTGCTTAGGTACATAATCTTATTTTAGTATCCCTTTGACTAGAACTTTGTTATACAAACTAAAGTTCGACATACCATAGCTCCTGGACACGAAATATAATTTTGATTAATTACATATACACAAGTACAAGTATATTCACAACATATACATGCAATTTTATATTTATATTAGTTACGACATCTTCTTATTCGGACAAATTCGTAATTCATGCAAAGAAATGAGCTTCAAACAGATACAACTTAATTACATCGCTGGCTAACACATTATACCAGTATTTATTTCTATAAAGAATTTATTCAACAATTCAAATGGCAGTATCTTTAGTAACATTGGTTTCTAAATATACAAAGCAAAAATATAAATGTGCATCATTTTAATATTGGCTTCACACGTGCTTATGCATAAAACAATACAAAATTAAATAAACTCGAAAAACAAAGTCCTAAATAACTTTTAGTGTAAAAAGAAACTTGTTAAAAAAATATAGATAAAGACAGAATGTAAAAGTAGAATAACTTGGAAAGTTGAAGAAATGCCTCCGTAGAAGAGATCAAGCTTTGTATTATTTTAATAATGAATCTCAATGATAACGTTGCACATGTATAAATAAAATATAAATTTCAATTGTGTTGAAAATGTATCACAATTGCCTTCCACTTCAGCACAAGTAAATATAACATGGCATTTATATGGTTAGTTCTTCATTCTGACCGTAACTCTTCAAAAAATTACTGAAACAATATAATTAAAAATTACATCATAAGATCTATTATTAAAACCAATGAATTAAGTATAAATTTCATGCACGAATCTGAATATATTCAAATAAATATTGCGAACAAATTGTCCCTTTCCCTAAAGGATATAATATTCAACCGAATATCATTACAACTAAAACAATATTGTGATGCGATAGACTAACATAGCTTAGTGACAATCATTCATCAAGAGATACTCTTCATACAGTATTAATTAATTGGGTTATTCTTAACAAAATGTACTCCACATCACTCAACACAAAATAACATAGTGCAATAATTATAAGGCACAAGTCTTTTGTAGAAAAAAAAAAGTACTCTACTAATATTTATTTGGTAAAGTACTTTTTTGTACACACAAAATTATGTATAATTAATTACAAAAGCTATCAAACGGTGTGTTCGTTACAATTTTGTTGAAAACAACCCGAGTGCTTAGCCAAGTGCAGAGTAACCCCTATAACGTAACATAACTAATGATATAAAATTAAAAACAATAAGACGAGTGTGTCAGATATTTGGATGTGAAATAACCCGCACTGACGGATAACTTAGCTTCTGTTTTCGTTTAACTATTAACATTTATAGTTAAAATTACCTGTGTGATCACTACCTAGAAGTTTCGTGGAAGTACTAAGGTAAAGTACACTATGGAATTTTAAATGTGCAATATATTTTCGTGGAAGAAGTATGGGAAGTTGAGTTTATTATGGAAGATAACATAGGTACCTACAAGTGGCCATCGTATCATATTGATGTCTCGTATATTTCTCAATTAAATTCTTATGATAATATTGAAACATAAAAAATTGGGGAAGTGATCATTTATTTATCAGCCTAGGCAGTGGTGACACTGGTGCACACATAAATACTTAAACAACTAATAAATACTATCATATTCAGCATTATTTATATAAATATGCATTAAAATTATAGTAATATTATGGAATTGGGTGGAAGCTAACACTGAGATTTCAATAGATTAATTAATTTAGTAGATATTTATGTCTTAAACGTTCTTAACGTTTACAAGACACTTCATGATTTCCTCAAACCGACTTTCATTTCTAATTTATTGAAATTATTTACGTTTATTATTATATCAATTCATAAATAGACATACAAAATATATTATTTAGTGCTAAAAAGAGAAAGTTCACATTTCAACTGACACGACATAACGGAACATTTATATTCTAACTTCTAATACATACATAGGCATTATAATATTATGTAGAGTAACAGTAAATAGTTCCAAAACTGCCGTAGTTAAATATATATTTTTGGGTTGGCAGTACTGCGCCGTATATGTACAAAAAAACTATTGAATCCGAAGATAAATTCTGCTTTAAATTTTAATCAGTCGAAATAATAACTGTATTTTAGTTTATTATTTAAATAACAAGGTACAAACGGAATGCAGTTATAAAGATCAGAATTCAAAAATATATGTGAAGGTACGGCGTTAATACTTTATTTATAGAGATAGAAAAATAACAATATTTTGGGAGTAACCCAACTGCGTAACTGTACAAAGCAATATACTCGAACATCTCTGAACCTATATTCTATACAAATATATCGATTATATAATAAGTTCGATTTTATTGCAGTAACAAAAGATGCATACAGAGTTTCCAAGCTATTTAATTATATTCTGTACGCAGTCGGGCATATGTAAAAACTGTTTGAAAAATTCTAGTCCATCTACATGGTCCCTGTTACAAGTCGAGGACCGAATATAAGAGTTATATACCACCTTTCAAACATCAAAACAGCATTATAAGTTTGTCTTCTTTGCTGGACAGAGTTGTGCAGACGACATCAGTACCAATCGAATATTAACCATCCACTATTGTGATAAGGTTGAAAATCTATTGAAGAAATTTGACAGATTGTGGTAAATTGATGTACTGTCGACTGTACCATAAATCGAATATGAATAGAAACCTTCTTAGATATTTAGGAACAAAAAGTATCGCGATTCCTAGGGATTACTTAAACGTTTGAATCTATTACTCTTTATTAGTAACTTGACATTGGAAATGATACAATATACGCCATATTTGGAGTTCTTTTTTTGTGATTTATAGTATTTAAACTCTTATACCGGCCCATATATATTTTTGAACTACAAACAGCTACAATTTGGCTTCACCACACGAACAAAACTTACGTTTGGTCCGTCTCACTGTAGAACAACCGCTTATACCTACACATTGAGCTTACGCTACGTATTTATAAACATTAACGTTAAGACCACTCGCATATTACGTCACGGTAACAAGACTTTCCATAGAGTACTATGAGAATTTCATTGAGGAAAAAATCTTATTGATTGAGAATAATTTTGTAAAAATAATTATAGAAATGTGAATTCCTCAAATTAAAATGAGGGTAAATAGTTTTGAAACGCGATGTAATATGTGAATGGACTTTAAAAGGAGTGCATTTGTCCGCTAGATGGAGCTAATGGTCTCTCAAAATGGTTTCAATATTTTAATTGATATTCTTTATTTTAATATGTAATTTAAAAAAAAAAACAGATATCTTTCTATTGATAGTTTTGTGCTCTTTATTATATTACTTCTTATTTTGGTTTTATTTTTTATATAATATCTCAACCACTAGCGCCATTGTCGCGGCAGTTTCTAGAACGAATGCCTCCAAATTGTTCTAAGTGCTACAAGCCTTGAGGCCTCACTATCGGTTATTCCGAATAATCTCGATTACTTCATCGATTTAAATCGATAAGTATGACTCGATTCAAGTTTTTAGGGTCATATCTAACGAGTTAATTCAATGTAAAGACGTTACAAATACAAGCAATAGATGGGAATTACTATCGGTGTTTGATATTGTGTTATGTGAAAGGTGCTTGCATGAAAGTCATTCGATATATATTTTTCTTGCATAGTCTACTATACTTGGCAAGATCAAAACATCTTAGATCTGGCTTTTAGTCCACTTGAATTTAGGAATATCAGCCCCCTTCCTTGTGAATCATATAAATTCACTAAAAATGATATCTTGTCTTCATACAAGCACCCTTAAGTTACCCTTTCACGCATTCATTAATTTAATATCAAACGGTATCTTATTCATATCCTACACTAATTTGTTCTTGACATAATCATTTACGATAACCACACGCATATATTTCAATCTGCAAAAACATGAAACAGGACTTTCGACATTATGGGTCTTACTACAAAAGAGATGAAACACACGTTCAAAACGTGTTTTAGATAATTTTCTAAAACACGTGTTGAACGTCTAGTAAGAACCTGAAGGTTTAAATAGATCTAGAAAAAAAATCTGCAGATTTTTTCTAAAGTAATATTCCATTGTTTTATATTCCTATATTTACCTACTGCCAAACTAGTCCTGTGCCAATTTTTTGATAACCGATAGCGACTCCCATCTTCCCATCACTAAAGCCAATCCAATTGAAGCCTCGACATTCCAAGCTAGACCTCACAAATACAATTATATTACATAACTAAGCTACGAACTGCAGTGTACAGTACACTTCATTTTGCGTTCCATTGCGTGTTTTCAACGGGAATTTCTATGGATAGTTTGGTGTCGTAAGAGAAATGCCGCAATGGATGGTGCACGGAGAGAATCGTGCATGTGTTTTTGACACAGATTTACTGTGATTTGTTGGTGTGAGACTCTGGTGGTGTATTGAAGACTAACTGTCTACGTGTCCCTGAAATAAGGAAGATATTGTTGTCAAAAATTGGTATTATTTTCCGAGGGATTATATTTTGTCGGGAGTCTTTATACACTAGTATAAAAGCTCGATGCAGTATGAAAATGAAGTTTGCTTCATCATAATCTGTGTGTCATAAAGGGCTTTCAATTGCCATTTTTTTATTACTCTGCATAAGGAAACAGCTGGCTGTACGTTTGTTAAATGTCTTCTTAACTACGTCAAGGTCCCAACCTTCTTAATGGTAAAAGAAATCAGGTCCCACTGATACACACCTACATTTACATTATAACATCCTCCCAAGTTTGGAATTCCTTAGACGTATCACCAGGCGTAGAAGGTTCTGAAATTGTTTCTTCAAGTCTGTGGACGTAGAAAACCACGAACCCTTCAAGATCGAAGTTGTGGTATATTGAGCGAGCTTTAGGCCTTTATTGGTTTATTTGCGAGCCATTAAAGCAAAAATAATTGTTTTTTCTAACGTTTAATTAGTGACAGTTTTTTGCACGCGTCGCAAGTATGTTAGATGATTTTGACAAATAGTATATTTAACTTTTATGCGCAAGCGCACTTGTCTTTTGCTTAAGCATAAAATTGGTACTATAGCATTGAAGTATTTAGTAATTTCACCTCTTTTTGCGGATTTTCAATATTACAAGCTAAGTAAGCGACTTACTTTCTACTCTTGGAGCGAGTGGGCGAGCTATGGTTGGAATTGTGTGGGCTGTCGCTCAGGTCTGAGCTCGAACTTCTGATGTCGCCGTCCATCTGAGAAGCAATTTAAAACTTACATTAATTTACACCTTAGAAGGGTCAATAAGTATAGTTTTTGGAAGATTTTTACTCGTCACGGAACTTTGCGCCAGTCGCTACGCAGATCAATTTTAGGTATAAGTGGGTGACGGAACGGATGCCTTACTCATTACGAACACAGTGGCTACTGTCTAAACTAAGTAGCTTATAGCAAAGTAGATATCTTCACCTATTCCGTTTATATTAGTGCACAAGAATATCAAGAATACATTCTACTAGGTGGTACACGGTTTCACCCATGAGTTTAGAAGACTTTTCTCACATACGTATAGATATAAGTAGCCCTTGGAACTGTGTCCAAGATCCTCTATAACACTGCAGGGCCCACTAGGGCCAGAGCCCATCGGAGCTGCGGGTTACCGCGGCCCTGGCACACAAAGGGCTCTNCATACAAGCACCCTTAAGTTACCCTTTCACGCATTCATTAATTTAATATCAAACGGTATCTTATTCATATCCTACACTAATTTGTTCTTGACATAATCATTTACGATAACCACACGCATATATTTCAATCTGCAAAAACATGAAACAGGACTTTCGACATTATGGGTCTTACTACAAAAGAGATGAAACACACGTTCAAAACGTGTTTTAGATAATTTTCTAAAACACGTGTTGAACGTCTAGTAAGAACCTGAAGGTTTAAATAGATCTAGAAAAAAAATCTGCAGATTTTTTCTAAAGTAATATTCCATTGTTTTATATTCCTATATTTACCTACTGCCAAACTAGTCCTGTGCCAATTTTTTGATAACCGATAGCGACTCCCATCTTCCCATCACTAAAGCCAATCCAATTGAAGCCTCGACATTCCAAGCTAGACCTCACAAATACAATTATATTACATAACTAAGCTACGAACTGCAGTGTACAGTACACTTCATTTTGCGTTCCATTGCGTGTTTTCAACGGGAATTTCTATGGATAGTTTGGTGTCGTAAGAGAAATGCCGCAATGGATGGTGCACGGAGAGAATCGTGCATGTGTTTTTGACACAGATTTACTGTGATTTGTTGGTGTGAGACTCTGGTGGTGTATTGAAGACTAACTGTCTACGTGTCCCTGAAATAAGGAAGATATTGTTGTCAAAAATTGGTATTATTTTCCGAGGGATTATATTTTGTCGGGAGTCTTTATACACTAGTATAAAAGCTCGATGCAGTATGAAAATGAAGTTTGCTTCATCATAATCTGTGTGTCATAAAGGGCTTTCAATTGCCATTTTTTTATTACTCTGCATAAGGAAACAGCTGGCTGTACGTTTGTTAAATGTCTTCTTAACTACGTCAAGGTCCCAACCTTCTTAATGGTAAAAGAAATCAGGTCCCACTGATACACACCTACATTTACATTATAACATCCTCCCAAGTTTGGAATTCCTTAGACGTATCACCAGGCGTAGAAGGTTCTGAAATTGTTTCTTCAAGTCTGTGGACGTAGAAAACCACGAACCCTTCAAGATCGAAGTTGTGGTATATTGAGCGAGCTTTAGGCCTTTATTGGTTTATTTGCGAGCCATTAAAGCAAAAATAATTGTTTTTTCTAACGTTTAATTAGTGACAGTTTTTTGCACGCGTCGCAAGTATGTTAGATGATTTTGACAAATAGTATATTTAACTTTTATGCGCAAGCGCACTTGTCTTTTGCTTAAGCATAAAATTGGTACTATAGCATTGAAGTATTTAGTAATTTCACCTCTTTTTGCGGATTTTCAATATTACAAGCTAAGTAAGCGACTTACTTTCTACTCTTGGAGCGAGTGGGCGAGCTATGGTTGGAATTGTGTGGGCTGTCGCTCAGGTCTGAGCTCGAACTTCTGATGTCGCCGTCCATCTGAGAAGCAATTTAAAACTTACATTAATTTACACCTTAGAAGGGTCAATAAGTATAGTTTTTGGAAGATTTTTACTCGTCACGGAACTTTGCGCCAGTCGCTACGCAGATCAATTTTAGGTATAAGTGGGTGACGGAACGGATGCCTTACTCATTACGAACACAGTGGCTACTGTCTAAACTAAGTAGCTTATAGCAAAGTAGATATCTTCACCTATTCCGTTTATATTAGTGCACAAGAATATCAAGAATACATTCTACTAGGTGGTACACGGTTTCACCCATGAGTTTAGAAGACTTTTCTCACATACGTATAGATATAAGTAGCCCTTGGAACTGTGTCCAAGATCCTCTATAACACTGCAGGGCCCACTAGGGCCAGAGCCCATCGGAGCTGCGGGTTACCGCGGCCCTGGCACACAAAGGGCTCTCGAAGAAACACGGTGGGTTTTAGTCAGTAAAAGTCTGACACTCCCTCACGCTGTCACCCACAGCGGGAGGGGTCATACTGATGATTTTCCATCGTTAAAAAAACTCCTAACTGCATATTTTGCAAATAAAGCGTCCTCACCTGGCCAGCCTTGATAGCGACGTAAGCGATCTGCAGTATGAGCCAGGTCCACACGATGTGCAGCACCAGCAGCAGGCACAGCAGCGAGTTGAAGATGTAGTACGCCGGGAACATCGGTAGTAGCATCGGCGCGCGGATTGATGTGCTGCGAATTTTAATAAGAAAATTAATTTATTGATACATATTTTGTTTTTATTTGTGGATTTCTTTGGGTTAGGACATCTCGGGGACAGGAATGAATAGAGAATTTCAAAGAACACAATAATTTTGCCAATATTGGGCCAGCGTTTAGTTAGTCAGAAAGATGTTAGATTATATCTATGCCACTTCTCATTACAATAATTTCTTTTCATGTTTAATTAGGCAGTAGGACAAAAACTATTTCAGTGTATCATAGTTATACTAAGTCTATCTTTGCGGTCAATTTCCTAACTGGATTATTAGCAAAATATTTAACACATAATTATGTCTTACCTCCAAATGAGGTAGAAGGGGTAGATGCCGACGCGCGTTCCGATCCATACGACAATCAGCATCAGGAACAATGTGTCACACAGCTTCTGGTACTTCGCATATTTGGACGCCTTCACCGACTGTAATACAGACAAAATTATAATTAATATTTGTAAGTGGCAGTAAGTTCAAGGAAGTAAGTAAGGGAGATTACGAATAAAGAGACATAACTACCGGCTTCTGCAAAAGTATTGCGCAATGTTTTTGCTATCCCTATTTGAGATAACATTGCCTGGTGGGCATCATAAATAGGTCGATAGTTATTGCCAACGCTAAACAGTATGTAAAAACTACAAGTTGAGACGAGGCTTTTGCCAATCAGAAGAGTATTGGTATCTTCAGCATCATAAAGCATACTTTTTTTTGTGGGTAACCAGCAAATGACCTCTTCCTCTCTCCATCAAATAACCTCTCTCTGTGGGTGCAGCGTGAAGGAGAGTCAGATTCCTACTGACTAAAACCTACCATATTCCTACTTGAGGCCTTTGTGTACCTGCGCCGCGGTAACCCCTTCCAACAATCCCGTAACCCCAGCAGGCTTCGGCCCTAAGGCATACTGACCTCAACAAATATATCAGCACAGTCATGCAGCAGCAGTACGAGGGTGCCGATCCTGTGCAGGTTGCAGACCCAGCTGAAGGAGAGCAGCAGGATGGTGGCGATGTGGTGCACGAACATCTGCCAGAAGTCCTTGCGCCGCACGTCCCAGAACTGCGAGATGGTCAGCGACCAGTAGAACGCCGCTGATATCATGTAGTACCACCAGATGTCGTTTGTGAGACCCTGAAAGAAGACAATTCATTGCTTTTATAACTTATGTTCATTGAATGGAATTACGGCTTTCCGTTACATCATTGACTTGCTTTCGGAATTAGGGAGATGTATAGTTTTTGACTTAGGTCTTTAAGAAAGACTTTATGTCATAAATAACATGAATATAATAGAGTGCATCAAAGTTATCATGCCCTCTAAAGCAGAAGAAACTTGCTATTATGTGAATAAACATACAGCCATCTAGGGGCTTACTATGCTGTGCCTTAGCAGAGCATAGTAAGAGCTATTAATTAGCTAAGGCTCTTTGAAATTTGAACGTTAAAAAACATAGTAAAAATGTATTTAGAAAACTGATGTTTATGTTGTCGGTGAACTTAGGTCTGAGAGAAATAAATAATATCGTCAAAATCTAAAGTAGTTGTAAAAGTCAGTAATTACTAATTAGAGTACAGTTAGCATAGCAATTGTTGTTCCAAAATGTAATTAGTGTAACGACCAACTCAATTTGCAGCTGTCCGTTCTAACGCGGACTAATTGCAGTACTGTATCGATTGTTCCGACTGACCGTGGAATTACAGGTCCTATGAGTGCTTTTATGAAGGTCAGATTTTTGAAAATATATACAGAAAGAATGCCTTTTTCTATACAAATAAAAATTGGGGTGTATGTTTGTAATAATTAAAAAATATCCGCCCGCATACACGGTACATATACCAAAGCATGTATTTAAGGAAAAGTGATATGTAAATGTGACGTTTGATCGAGAGATTTAAATTCATTACTATCACAAAATTATTTGTTAAATTCTAAAAATAGCACATGCATAAACTAAGTGCAAAGACCATAAAAAAAAAAATCTTGCACTTAAATTTTTAATGTTATCGCAAAAAGAATCAGTTGGCTTGATAACAGTTCAAGATTGAACTTATTTTGATACACTGCAACAGTTATCAATATTCATGAGAAAAATCTAGCAAATGGCATTCGTGCTGAATGCGAATACTAAATTTAAAAATAATAACGTCAAAGGAGAATTTATTCTAAAGGTCAAAGACATATACTTTAGTAATATATAATATAAAGCAAACGGCTGCCCTCCTACAATACTCGTTTGAAGTACTTCAGGATGCAGTCGTTATCAACTCGTGGAGACGTAATTGATGCCTTGTTTATTTTTAAACTACTCAGACATAAAATCGACTGCCCTAATATATTGAGTCTTTTTAAGTTCCGTGTCCCGTCAAGATATCCTAGAACCCCCATCACCCCACTGTACCCACCCTTACGCAGAACGGTTCTAGGTGCAAACTCTCCGATTCCACGTCTTTGTAGAATGCTCAACAACTGCTGTGATCTAACAGATGTGCACCATGACGGTTTGAGCAAATTTTGTAAAATAATTAGAGAGCACTTTTCTGGATTTTAATCTTTTTAAAATATATATATCATTTAAATGTCTATTATGTAATCCTACCATTATATCGATTGAATTTAATTAATGTGTATCAATAATTGTAAATTTTA
Source organism: Heliothis virescens (assembly GCA_002382865.2). Classification (NCBI taxonomy): domain Eukaryota; kingdom Metazoa; phylum Arthropoda; class Insecta; order Lepidoptera; family Noctuidae; genus Heliothis; species Heliothis virescens. The sequence goes on from NWSH02000085.1 coordinate 3,107,520, forward strand.
ATCCAACTTCTAATTTAATTAATTTAACTGTTTCTTTTTTAATATAATTTTATGTCTAATAGTTACTTTAAGATTATTATGATGTAGGTACTTAATTTAATTACTGTGATCTCCTATTTTTTATGTTATGATCATTTTATTAAAAACTTTATTAAGGTATGTACTAATCAAAGTTGTTAATACCTCATTTTATGAGCTTGTTATCATATATATACACATATTTTAAATTTTTATTGAGCAAAAATGTCTTGCCATTTAATGTATAACCACAAATTGTGCATGTGGTGTTAACCTCTAATTAATTGTTGCACTTATAAATGAAATTTAAAACTAAATTGTAAACGTACTGTGTAAACAATTGTTGGTTAACCGAAATAAATAAATAAATAATATTATCTCAGTTTATGGTCACGACTACAGAATGAAGTTATGTTGGAGGGATCAAACTTACAAATTGACTTTAATTAATCTTGAGACAATTTGTTAAACGTTATTCGTTTACATTTCTCAAGTGGAGGCACACCGTTATTGTAATTTAAGCCGTATGGTAATGACAACAAAGATAATTTTACTAGTCTTCATTTGCCTAGACTTTTACCTACATAGGGGTCAGTTACTGTTGCCGGAACCAGCTGATGGGTTATATTAGAATAGTTGCCTTATGAGGTAAGTAATACGTGTAAAGTTTAATTACCAGAAAGAATACTTAAGTTTCATACCAGAATTAATAATATTCACAAAAAACGGATATTATTTTTAACCTAAGATAATATTAGCTGGCCACCATTCCTGTCTGAGATTTTCAGCATTTCAAAGGCAAAAGTTTTCAAATAGGCCTTAGCGGCCACAAACAGTCGTACTAATTACTAGATTCCAAAATAAGTATTTTTTAGGGTTCCGTACCCAAAGGGTAAAACGGGACCCTATTACTAAGACTTCGTTGTCTGTCTGTCTGTCTCCATGCTGTATCTCATTAAACGTGATAGCTAGAAAAAGCTGAAATTTTCAAAAATGATTTCCGTTGCCGCTATAACAACAAATACTAAAATATAAAAAAAAAAATTAAGGGGGTCACCACACGGAACCCTTCATGCGCGAGTCCAACTAGCACTTGGCCGGTTTTTTTTACAAATTATGGGAAAAAATCTCGTTCTTACCTGATGAGGATACCCGATGTAGCACTGGTCGATATCCCACAGCCATTCCTTGTCCCACAGCGTGTACAGTCCGAAGGTGAAGTTGCAAGTATAGAAGACGACCTTCCATGCATTCTCGCAGAACTTCACCAGGGTCGAGGGCTTGTCCTGGCCGCGGCGGAGGCGCCACCAGCGTTGTACCTCGCGCTCTGATAGATCGAGCTTTTTGGCTAACACTGCTGGCTGAAATTGAGAAAAGTTTTTGTTGATTGTGTCAAACTTTTTATGATACTTGCTTCTGAAAGAGTTTTTACCCGCGTCGAGTAAAACCTACTACGCGTACTGGAAAAAAAGTAGCCTAAAGCCTTCCTCAATAAATTCAAATAGTTACTGACATTAAAGTGTTGAAATAAACAATCAAACTAACTCTCAGCGTTATAATATTAGTAAGTAAACGAAGCAAAGGTATTGGAAGACCTGAAAATTTAGTTTCGTGGCGTGGGATAAACCTAAGCAGTAAGAAATGACTCCTGTGATTTTAAGGCTACTAATTCATAGAACAGATGGAAAAGTGTTAATGGTATTTTAAGAAGCTTGGCCCCATAAAGAGACACTTATGTACAAAATAAAAAAGCATATTTGAAAATATAGCTTCATCATTCTTCAGAATGCCAACGAGATGACTCACAAATAGGCTCATTATTTCCTACGTTACACCATTCTGCTATATCATTTTCTTGGCACTATTCTCATAACCCACCGTACACTTAGATGTACAGACGACAGCACATCAAATTACCACAACCTGACAAATTCCTGCAATAGATTTTCAACCTTATCACAATTGTGGAAGGTTAATGTTCGATTGGTAAAATTTTACGGATTGAGGTAGCGTCCTAGCCGATTGTCGGCCACGGCGACTGTACTCATATAAGGAGATCAGCCAGCTACGCAGGACATATTATAGTGCACGCATATTTGCGCAGACACAGATGCACTCCCTACTCCCTCACTCTCATAACCCGATGGGCAATCCGACACGACCGGTGAGAGATTAGGCGTGAGGTAGGTTGATGTGCTGTCGACTGTACCTCTAACTTCGTCCTTGCCCCTAACCTTTGATCAAATCGATATCCACGTCTGTCGACAAATGAGGTGAAATATTTACGACCTTAGCGTGAGCCCCATAATTTGCCTCATGCATATTTTCCTAATAAAGAGTTGTTGCCTCAAGTGTTTATCGGGGATTACGATCTAAGGTTTACGTGTCCGTAATGATTGTGAAGTTAAATTATTGGGTAGTGGCTGGTGAATCAATATTGCATTAGGTACTTTTGTTTTATATGTAGTTTTTAAACTACTAGGTTGGATTGAGTTACTTATGTGTAATGGATGTAAAAAAGTTAATGATCGACAGGACAGGTGCTCAAACGTCGATTTTTAATTTGTCGTCATCAAAACTTTGTTTCTTACCCGATCGCCAAGAAGGGTTATGTTGTTTTTTGATGCAACAAGACAAAAATTTGGAATTTCTATACATGTCAGCTGGATGGAATTCATCATAAATATGCATTAAATACAGTACAGTCATTAATGTTGTACTTTTACAACCTGAGTATGAGAAGGCTCATGATAACATTTTGAACAATATCAAGGTATTACCGTATTACTTTCATAACGAGATCTAACATCAAAAGTTTGAACCTAAACCTACTAACATTGCCAAATAACGCTGTTCAAATGTCTTGTCTATGTCTTTAACGACATAGTTCACATGACATTGACCACGAATACATCAATCTAAGTAATTTCCTAGCTACAAATTACGCAAACAAACATATGTACAGTACTATTGTAAGAATTTGTAAACAGTAATCTTATCAAATACATAATAATTGTATTAAAAAATATTGATAAATGGAGTAGCTGTAGTAATCAAACAATTCATCTGATTAGAAAAAACCGGCCAAGTGCGAGTCGGACTCGCACACGAAGGGTTCCGTTCCATTATTTATGAAAAATAAATATGTATATGAATAACAAAGTTATAATTTGCAATACTTAAAAAGTGCTATATCCCAAAAACCACTGACTGTATCTTGTTCAAACCAATTTTGGTTGATAGTTTTTGTTAAGATCTATAACATATATTTTTTTTAGATTTTTCACATTGGTAGTTTAGAAATTACAGGGGGGGGACACACATTTTAGCACTTTGGACGTGTCTTACTCTGAAATGATGGACTTTCAGAAAAAATGGTTTTAGGAACCTCAAAATCATTTTTTAAGACCTATTCATAGACACCCCACACGTTTAGGTTTGATGAAAAAAAAATTTTTTCGTTTCAGTTTCATGTATGGGGAGCTCCCCCTAATATTATTATTTTTTTATTTTTGTATAAAAATCGTAAAGCGGTCAATATAATACATCTACTGACCGAGTTTGAATTATGTAGTCTTAATAGTTTCGGAATAAAGTGGCTGTGACATACGGACGGACGGACAGACAGACAGACAGACAGACAGACATGACGAATCTATAAGGGTTCCGTTTTTTGCCATTCGGCTACGGAACCCTAAAAAAAGATTGATGCTAATCGATATTTTTTTCAGCCTACTGAAAGTGTAGGTACAGACAACAGCACATCAAGTTACCACAATCTGTCAAATTTCTGCAATCGATTTGCAACCTTATCGCAATGGGGGTAGGTTAATGTTTGATTGGTAAATAAAAAAAAAAATGACGACTGCATTATACCCCTTATAAATATGTATTAATCCATTACAGACATTATTTTTTCTTCTTTTAACCTGAGTATAGTCTTTAACATTACCAAGATAGGTAGCACTTCCATAAAGTCATTCAAAAATATTAAAACGTAACGTCATTTAATGTTTGTTTGATTGGTAAAATTTTACAGATTCGTATACGTTGACCTGACAGCAGGTCAACGTATACGAATCTGTAAAATTTCTGTCTGTACATTGAAGAAACGTGCCGAGACACTCGCAAATTAAATTGGTAATCAAAATTGAATAAAACTCTAAGCTAAAATAAAGGTAGGTCCATCAGAAAAACCTGTTTCAATTTAGTTTCAAATAACTAATGAGAGAAATGTTTCAGAAATTAGAAACAACTACTAAAAATATTAAATCCCAAAGCTTGATAGATATTTACTGAACTACAAATAATGTAAGCCTGTAAACTGGGCCAAGAATATACTAATATCAGAAAGAATTTTTTTGTTGGTTTGTACCCCTAAATGCCCCGAAATTACTGAACCAACTTGAAAAATTCATTCGCTGTTGGGAAGCTACACTATCCCTGGGTGACATAGGCTATATTTTATCCGGTTACGGGGAGTAGTAAGGACCCTCGGCACACAGGTTAAACCGCAAGAAACAGCCAGTTAAAAATAAGAATCTTAAATATGTGTTCTAAATAGTATATGTATAATTGATTTGTCCATCACCTCAAATGGCTTAAGTAAATACCGTAAGCCCTCAAGATAATTATAATGTCGTATACAATTTGTACGTTATTATCGTCAGAATCTGACGGGGCTCAAGTGCTGTTCACACATTTACCTTAGATACCACAAGATTGCATTATTTACCTAGAATTTAGGGGACCACTTTGATAATAATGACATTTCGTTCTTTCAGACATATCATTTCAGGCATATCATCCATCACTACTGTTTTCCCGCGGGTTCACCAGAATATAATAATGTAGCGTACGATGAAAGCTCCTAGACGGCTTATTTTTTCCCGATATTCAACAAACATCGTTAATACACCGAAATAATTACAAAAAATTACAAATTATACTAAAACCTTCTTCGAGAATCACGCTATCGAATGGTAAAAACCGTTTTAAAATCATTGCAGTAGCTTTTAATATGTTATCGCGAATAGACAGACATACAGACGCGGCGGAGTACTTTGTTTTATAATTAGTAAATAAGTATAGAACACGTGGGCGTTATAGTCCATGAAATAATTATTTTATCTGTGACATTTACACAGCCAAGGTTAATAAATGTAGTATTTTTTTATCAGTAACGCCAAATTTTAGTTTGATAGGCAAATAATATAATGCTGCAGGTATCGGCAATGAGATTAGATGGAATTCGTCGTATCTAAAATACCGTCCATTCTAACGTTTTATGACTGAATGACGCGAGCTGATAAACTAGTAAGTATCAGATTATTCAATATTTATGACGCGTTTTTTCGATCGCGAAGCGCTTGAATATTTGAATATAACGGTCTGTCGACATTCGAAAGTTAGAATGTTTTGTATATTTGTGCAAACCTTGTCATAGTTCTATCTGTAGGAAGACAATTTTCCGTTTCCACTTGTTTACGGCCGTTCCCAAAATTCTATCTATCTGTTGCTAATTGCTATGCTTACTACAGATAGGAATTTGATATTCATTGTATGGGGCTAAAGTCAAAATTCTATGTCAAAGCTAATCAAGAGACACCAAGATAGAATATTGAATACGGATGTAGTATTGAAAGAAAGAAGTTTTCAAACCAGGACCTGCGAGTATCCACTGTTCTTTTATATTTTTCTGACACGGTATTGTTTAACTTTTACTTATAAAGAAGAGATACCTGTTTTAGTTTAGGTGAGGACTTGTATATCTTCTCAAGCTTGGGGTTGTTCGGTGCTCGTCGTGGTTTCGTGTTCTTTATGCCCAAATATGTGCCAAATGGAGCGATTACGAATCTGGAAAGAAAGAACAGCTTGGGTGATTTAAATTGATGAAGGTGAATTTCGCAAAGTAAACAACTTTTCCATTTATTGAAAATTTTCCTACCTAATCAACAGTGCGGTGAGATTTTACTCTACAACAATACAGCAGGTCAACATACCTCAATCATAACCTTCCACTATTGTGATAAGGTTGAAAAACTATTGAAGAAATTTGAATTTACATGAAGGTAGAGACCCCTGCTAAGAGAGAGTCCTGTCTAAAAAATATGATATTAAGCTGATCAGAATACCAATAATTTCTTAATTTGCTCTCAACGCTTGAACAGTGGGGAGAAAACCTTCAACAAAAAGTTACAAGGACTTCCACCGAAGTCTCAAGTTGATAAAAAAACTTGCGAGACTTCAAACCGCGTGGCTCTTATCTCATATCTCGGCAGTTCTTATTTTGGATCAACGATAAGCGTTGCTAATGTTTGTTGAGCTTCTGGCAACGGCAATCTTCAGATCATATTTGTCACTAAGTTTAATTTAAAATGTTGACGATAACGCTAAGATTGCATTGAGAATCATACATTTATTAACTGTCAGGGAACAATAAAAAAAATCCTTTCTCATTTACCAAAGCAGTGCAGTTGACTATAGAGGCAATATGGCAGTACTTTGAATAGATTTGATTGGATAAGTAAAGTACTAAATTTGGAAAGACATACATTCTTGAGTACTGCTCAAGTAGGCGGATCGACCTTACTACCTACTCGCTTACTAGATAATAGGCCTATGCTAGTTACTGCTAGGCACTTATTTTACAGATCTATGTATACTATACTAATATTATAAAGCTGAAGAGTTTGTTTGTTTGAACGCGCTAATCTCAGGATCTACTTACTGGTCCGATTTGAAAAAATATTTCAATGTTAGATAGCCCATTTATCGAGGAAGGCTATAGGCTACTTTTTATCTGAGTGCGCGCAGAAGTTCCCACGGGAAAGCGCGTGAAATCGCTGGCAGAAGCTATTTAAAATATAGGGTAAGGTTTTTTTTTGCACCAAGGACAAAACTATCATAGTTAATGCTTTAAACATTGTAATTAATCACTGTATAATTAATAATACAATATTGATTGATAATGCGCTTTCCAATGACGAGCGAGTACTTGAACTATTAACCTTTTCACCGGATGATAACGGGCTGATGTACGATGCTGTTTTTAATATATTTTCCGATAATACAAGCGATATCCGAGGCTGAGGTTAATTGCAATAAATTGTCTGGAACATGGTATTGGTGGAAGAAATCTTGAAAGTTTATACTGAGTTAAGATAAGTCCGCAAGAAAATGTCGTATTTAGGAAGAACCGGGCGGTAAAAGGGTAGTTTTTAGGGGTGTGAAAGAGTACTTATTTAGTGAGCCTAATTTTAATTAACATAAAATCTATCTTTGATTTAGAATGGCGCTATGCGACATTCTCCAACAAAAAAAAAAATATTTTAAAATTGCATTGCATTCCTAACGGCTCTAGTCTGTAAAACCTCACAATATCACACGCTGACAGACCAACAATAAAAGCGAAAGTATTTGTTTTACTTTCTAGTGAATCTTACAGTATTTTTCACGTCAAGTTCAGGCGTGATATCAAAGTTGGTGCCAAGTAGGGCTTCGTTCGTGGAAGTTTCTTACACTTTCAATTACTGAGGGAAGCCAATAGTGTGCCAATCCGGTGCTTTTGGATAGATTCGTAATAAAATTATATCATGACTTTATTTTTGGATATAGCAGAGTTCGGGCTATATTCCGCCAATTTTATGTTTATATCCTATGTTGTGACGAGAGGAGGCTTTTTCCATAAATCTAACAAAATCCTCTATTAGGGTTGCTGTCACATGGCTTATTGAACAAATAAATTCGAGACTCTAATACTTCATTATTGAACTAGCTTCTGCCAGCGACTTTGTTCGCGGATCATGTCCCTTATGCCAGCGACAACGGGTCGTCATAATCAAAGATCTTTCCCTTCACTGCTCTGCTCCTATTGATTGTAGCGTGATGAAAAGTATACTATAACCATCTCAGGAGTATGAATAATAATTGTACCAAGTTTCGTTAAAATCCGTACAGTAGTTTTTGTTTCTATAATGGTTATACAGACAGACAGACAGACGGACAGGCAGGCAGACAAAAATTCTACTGATTGCATTTTTGGTATCATTATCGATCCCTTATCACCCCCTGGTAGTTATTTTGGAAAAATATTTCATATACAGAATTGACCTCTCTACAGATTCATTATAAGTATAGAAGACAACGACACTGTTTTTTTTTTTCAAGTTTTATTTGAGAGGTAGAATATTATATGAATAGATGTTCTAGCGTCACGGTTTACAACTTAGACAAAGTAAAAACTTTAGCTAGTAATTTTGTCATTATTCTTGTAACGCCCTTGGCCTTGTTGACGTCGTGCCCTCTGTGCACTGACACTAAATAAGCAGCATCTATTCACCAGTTCAAAGATCTTGCTTACAAAGAAATATGACCCTCGTAACATGACAATCCAACTTTTATAAATATCTTTAGTGTTTAGAATCATAAGAACATTAAACAATCTATTTTTGGTCTTGGTAGCTTTGTTTGTTTAATGGTGAAATTAAGCATTCTAAAGTCAATCCTCTATTCTTTGCCATTGGACCCAAAGTGTAATTTTGAAAGTAACGGTTGTGTTAAAATGAGCCAAAATGTTCTCCAACCAAATCTATGAGTCATTACACTACATTGCATGGGTGCTAAATCATCTGAACAAAACTAGACAAGTTGATAGCCTAAGGTTAACAAGAGCAACCGTGTCAACTCAATTCGATCTAGCCAATCAATACGATCGCGTTGATAATAATTCACACAAATAACAAATACCTATAACATGCCTTTAATGCGATTGATGTTATCATAATCATTATACTTAATCTATATTGTGAGTCATATTCCCACAATCATGACAGCCTATGTTTCGGAAGTACTGCCGTACTTATGTTTGTGACTGTACCGTTAGTCACGGAAATGTTATGTGTATTCAATTAGGTACCAATACACCGTGTATCTGAGGATATGCATTAATTTTGAATAATACTTCTATATGTTAAACATTTCGTACAAAAGAAGTAGTAGTTGAAATGGCATAGTTTTTAAATTTAACCAATTTAATTATGTTGTGCTTTAAGAAAGTCTTTATTTGTGAGATGTTGCCACTTTGTGCAGCCAAAACTATCAAAGAGGTAGGTATAAGGTAAAGAGAAAAAGAGAATAAGGTAAAGAATATTAGATAAATTTCATCTAAGCATTAAGTTTGTATAATTTTTTTTTTAATTGTATTTCTAATGTCCAAAAATGGTCAATTTAATGGACTGAATAACATGCCGAAATTAATGTATAACCTCAGAAACACGGTGTAGATGGTATGTACATATCACAGGTATGTTTATGTGGAAAGAAAAGTAATTCATGCATTCTAAAGGTTCATTGTTGCGATTTTAGGTGCAGTATCGAGTTTAGTTCATATCAGACAAGTATGCAAACGTTTGGGTATGAAGTGATTTATATTTGTAGCAGGTTTTGTAAATATTGCAAGGAGATTTACGACCATATCATCACAGCTATCTGACAGACGCCATACAAATTATCATAATTAAAAACATTTCTATGGCAGTATGTGTCAGATAGCTTTATCGGGAACCTGTGAAATTACCCGTTCAAATACTTAATTGTTTATTTTGCAGCTTAGCTATAGCATTATAGCAAATATAGTGTAAGGGGTGATTTAAATCTGTATTATTTTAGTTTAGACCTCCATTATGTTTTGATGAACCATTGGTGATGACTGAATTCAACTTGACTTATATTTAGTTTTTTCTCAGAGTCAAAGAAATATGACACACTTTTCTCCAAGTAACACACTTACGTTAATTGAGTCTTTAATACCTACATTCCTTTAATGAAATTTAAGTAGTTTCCTCTTGAGATTATATTGAAATGACAAATGCTTCTAAGAATAGCACACATTTAAGTACCTACAAGTTACTTAGGCATATGAGGATTGCAAAACGAGCCAATATTTTAGTAACGCCAAGTATGTCACCAAAGTTTATAGATCCCTAGACACAGAGTTACGAGTAACTATAAATATTGTTTGTAAAGCTCACTAGTATTTACGACTTATTGTTTATCAACTTTATTACCACTTAGCAGCTGTTATGAGTGTTATGACCGCTCATCAAACTTATAGGTCACAGAAAAAATGCTACAGAAAATTTCATTCAACATTCCAGGCCTTTTAATATTGTACCAATGAGGTCTCATAGATGAAAAAGGAAAAGTTTACCATTGAAAAAAAAATGGCAAAAATGTGTGTAATTTTTCTCTTATTCTTGATGAAAAAAAGTTTAGTATAAATGTTAAATATATTGACTGACAAATAGTATTTCTTGTAGAAATGTGGAGCATTCTGTAAAAATGGTATTCAGCTGCATCCAGTTATACTGGAAGGCGACTACAACATAGTTGGGAAAAGGCTAGGCAGATGATGTAGAAATCTGGACCACAATGCGGTGTGGTAATGCAACCCACTATTATTCAACCTCCTTTTGAACAATAATAGTTTTAAATTTTAAAATACTATCTTTATGCCTGCCAATTTCAAGTTAGGAAATTTAATGAAATATAGCTTGTTTTCCTTGAATATGCACTCAATATGATCAATACCTATGGTATGCTATTTAAAATACTATGACCGCATGAATCAAGTAGGTGGAGGTTTTAATAATATTTTCTATTATTGTTAAGAATCAATCTCACACAGTTTATTATGAAAAAATAATTGTTATACAACCTCCTTGCCTACCCTTTATGTCAAATAACTAAACAGATTAGAAGGAAACCATAGCTTAATGCTCAATCCTTTTTGGTTGTATGAGGTCATACTTCCTGTAAAGCATAGAATAACAAAAATGCACACCTACATCAATCAGTATTGTCCATAAGCCATTACTAACTTTGCTAATAATATGCTGGAACAACATTATTATTGAGAAACCTTATATTTAAATTTTAATATAATTTTAATATTGAAAGATAATTTTAATACATTTTGTTTATCATTATTTATTGCCAGGAATTATTTGTTTGAAACTGTAATTTACATTCCAGCGATAAGGAAATTACGTGAACGGCCGCTATGTAAGAATTACGTGTAAATGAAATCGTTCGTGGATTTATCCTAAAACTAATTACGTTTTGACGTAAACTAATTACGACAGCATTTTTAATTCATGCTTCATTGAGTTTAGAGAAAATTTCAAAAAAAGAACGTGAATCATTTTTTTGCTCGTCACACGATACAGACCTCACGCGATATAGCGCGATTAGGTTATCACACTTGCTGTTTTATATCAGTTACATTAACATAATAGAATGTTTGTAGTTACTTACCTCTCTAACACGTAGCGCACCAATATAAACACAAATGCTAACGGTATAGGATAGAAAACGTGCGTGTGATCGGTGTAAACCACCGCCTTATCGGGACCAGGAGCGATGTCTGCCCATGTTGTATTCGGCGGTAACCACACATCTTCATTCCAAAACTTGTCGAGGAAATACCTCAACATATTTGGCACTTAAATTCTGTTTTGATTAAAATTTTATTTATATTAATTTAATTTTTACAATGTGTACGAGCACCTCACGGCTTCATTGACAAAAAAGTGACAGATCGAAGTGAAGTTGCCATATATATGAATTCTGTAAAATACTAACGGAGATTAGAATTTATTGTATCTTACTACCATTCTAATTACCAGATAATGTAAGATTAAATATAGAGAAGTTTTAAGACGAAGATTTATTTCTTTTAATGCGTTATTTTTTTGTTTAAATAACATTTATCTACAAATGTATTCTCAGCTTCAGACTCGAATTAATTGTTAATTGTTGGTAGCCTTTTACCTGGGATCAACTTCCAAACTACTAATACAACTATATTTTTTCGTTATATTTTAGACAGAAAATTAGGGAGAGATGAAAAATAGTAAAGGAGATGGAAATGATATCGTTTAAAAATCGAAATGAGACTAATGTTTATCGTTTGTAAGAATGACAGACTAATCGAAACCGCAATTTCAGAAGTTTTTTACGATGTCTAAATTTAATTTTATACCTATAGCTGATAGATGGCGGGATGGGCAGCTCGATTGGTAGTTATCCCGTTTAACCCTGTCGGTGTGGGACCCTAATAAGATAGTTCAGTACAGTCAGCAAAAATAGGTAGTATTTTTACCCTCCAGGTTACATTAATTTGAAATTCATAAAACAAGAAGGTCGAATTCCCCTGAGAAATATTATTGTCTAGCATAAACCTTTGTCAAAAGTGGTAAACTATTTTCTTGGCCGACTGTACCTACTCAAAAAATATCATTGGTTACTTTATACATAATTTTTCTAATCCAAATGATAATTGTAAAATATTTACCTTGTAGGTATCTTGAAATTACATTTATTAGAGGATTCGTTAGGTAAAGTCCACTTTCCTCCCTCGCAGCAAGTAACAGACCTGGGAACAATAGACAACGATTATTGTTGAGTTCTTAGTGTAGAATAATTGATGGATATTGAAATACGATTTATACCCACCTCAAGCAGTGCCGCGCCTTGTTTTTTTTAATAATGTCAATAAGTTCAGACTGTGCACGTGTTTCCAGGTTCGATACCCGGTTCAGGCTGAAATCGCATTAACTCCACAAAGCTTCTTCGGCCTGAACCAGAGCACGTAAGTGTCGGTCCCTCGCCTGATCTCTCTCCCGTCGTGTCGGATTGCCGTCTCACCTGTATGTGCGCTAATGCTTGTGCACTATAAAAGTTCTGGCCAAGTGGCTGGCTCGCAAAACGTGGCTGACAATTGGTCCAAACGTAAGTACTGACTTCTGATTACTGCAGCACAAACGTAATAAATGTTTTTTACTACTGAACTGTGTCTTATTCATGGCAACATTTTTCAATCTATAGCTGCAGAATGTAGTCTACATTTTTATGTAGTGTATAATAAGCCTTCAACCTACCATAAGCTTTCTCAAACTAGCTAGAACTTCTCAATTAAATACTATAAAAAAGTAACAAGGTTCCGAAATATGTACATCATGCTAGTAAATGAAAGAGGTATTTTTTGGTAGAATTTTATTATTGTTTCTTCGCATACAAAACAGACCATCGCAACTCAACTCTCGTTACCTCGTCATAACATACACTGTACCAGTATATAACAATACACCTCTTTGCTTACAAATTAAAAAAAACTCATTCTAAACGTATTTAGTCACTGACATCTGGGGAAACTACGACAAATCTCGGCCTGCCATTTAACTTGGATTGAAACCAAAGCAAATAAAACAAAAAAAAATTAATTCACTTCCGAGTTATTACTACTTACTATTTTTTTATAATTTTAACATTCTCTACCATTTAGTTCCAAAACATAAAATGAACCTCTATATTAAAATAGGCATAAATCTTTGTAGAACAAAAATATTCGCCACAGTACAACCTAGATATCAGTAACTAAACTCGGAACAAAACAAAAACATTAACCTACACCAAAAACAACACCATAAGATACGCACATTACCATTTTAAATAATTAAAAAAACCGTGACAATTAATACAAACGATGACAAATGCAATAAGGACAGAGATCAACACATACAATATATAGCATATTTATTATATTATATCCAACCAACATACAATAATAATAATATTTCATCATATACTTCCACATACAATCCTAAAAGTTAACTATATATCAACAATATTTAAAATATAGTGAAAGGCACGAACGTATCATGATAATGTTTCATTTGTACATTATTTAGTTGTTAAAGAGGTAACGGCACAGTTATATAGACAAAAAAACATAAACATGCTTCAAAAGAAAGTGTATTTTTCTTAATTAAACTTTGGCCCTCTTACGTAGTCTAAATAAAAAATATGACAGCAAAAAAAAACATTATGTCAAATAGATGTCAATGTCATTATTTAATCAACTTATTATTGAATTTAGAACATTTTTTTTCTGGCAGCGTAAATACTTTTTTTTCTACCAGTTTAATAGGCACTGTCTATATACCGCACCCATCTTTCCATAAGAACAATAATTGCAACAAATTCATAAGTACTTATAATGTAAATGTCAGAAGTATAAACATACTGGTATCCCGTAAAACTATAACAACACTTATATGCACCGTTGAATTAAGTTTATCCTTACAATATAAAGTCTGATATAAATATTTTGGTGTTTTATAAATATTTAAATGCTAACTGGGATGCAAGATACTCTAATAACTTATACAATAACTTAAGCGCACCATAATGTATTAGTCAAAAATATTAAAAATCAAAAACTTAAATGGTTATAAATAATTGAATAAATATTCTTTCTTTTGTAATTTTTCCAATTCAGAAATAATGTTTATAGGTCGTTTTTTGGTATACAAGTTTAAAGGGAGTGATACGGATAATCGAATGACGTTATATCGATGGTCGCTATATCGAAAAAAAATATGAGTGGTACGCTATCTCGAAAGCGCATTATGTCGAAAACCGGTATATCGACTGACGCCATCGCGAACAACGGTATCTCGAAAAACTGTTTGAATGGTACGCTATTTCGAAAGTATTCTCTGTCAAATCTGGATTTGTCCGGCGATACCTTATCTTTGTATTGCATTTGGGAAACCAAAACAATGAGTAGTAAAGGTAAAATCAACTTTCATATTCATGTCAGAATTAAAGATTCAGTGAACTTTATATAGATTAGTATTAAAAGCTATACTTTTTATGAATTCAATATTGGACATGGTGATTTTTTTGTAAAATTGCTGCGATGGCGATTTCTTTCCTTTTATTTCGCAGCGGCGTCTGTGGGATGTTAGCCAAAACTCTTTCAATTTTGTGAGTTGTTGTATTTTGTTCATCAGTGAGCTTTTGAATACAGCCAACAACCGAGTTTACACATCGACAAACGCCAATAAAAAATGTATAGGAATCCACAAAATTAATAAATTTGTTCAAGAAAAATTGTAGATAGAACATAATAAAGTATTTTGTGGTTTATGAAACTAAAAATTATTTGAGTCAACCCTCGATAGTTTTTATTATTTATTAATCATATATTAATAAAACTACTTCCACCCGCCTGGATTAAGGACTTCAACGCTCATACGACAATATAATTTCAAAAACTATGAATCTGATTGATATAGTGTAAAGGGCAATTTTAATGTGCGTTATTGTCTAGGTATATATGACTGACTAGGTATATATGGTATGTATGACTGACTATACATATTTATTTGGATAAAGATTAATATTGACTAAAGGAAATAGATTTTACTTAGTACTAGTATAACAACTAACGATTCCAAATGCAATACAAAGATAAGGCATCCCGACAAATCCAGATTTGAATCGCTATATTATAATCATAAAACTTTTTTCTTGGGATGTTATTCGTCATTGCATTCGCAAATCGCAACAGTGTATAGTCCATACGAACACTTTCGAAATAGCGTACCATTCAAACAGTTTTTCGAGATCGTTGTTCGCGATAGCGTCCGTCGATATACGGTTTTCGACATAATGCGCTTTCGAGATAACGTACCACTCTTATTTTTTTTCGATATAGCGACCATCGATATAACGTCATTCGATTATCCGTATCACTCCCAAGTTTAACCATGAGCGCTCATCGAACAACTTAAAAATAAAAACTAGAATTTAAGGTTGAAAATATGCACGTAAAATGCAACAGCTTTGGTTTTTTTTATATAACAGCACAACTGATTAATAATTCTTTAAATACATATAGAACAGAACCAACATTTTTATAAAAAAAAGAAACAAAATTGTAGTCGCACCAATGACTGCACTAGTAAATAAAATTATTATTTCCTTAAATCTATTAAAATATTATTTTTAAGCTTCATAAAGCGTCTTCGGGTGTATTCGACATTACCGCTTCATTTTATTATTACTTATAAATACTTGTGTCTTGAATATCGACAAATGCGACTATTAGTCGGAGTCTCGACTAAATAAAAGTCGATAAACAACTATTTCACTACCTAACGTAATGTGCAATTAATACATGTACATTTAAAGTCAAATGATATGGTTTATATTGTTCGTTTTTAACCGACTTCAAAAAAGAAGTAGGTCCGCGTAATATTATTTCTTGCTCAGCAAAGTTAGCAAGAAATCCTATGACTAAGTATTTTATTGAGTTTTTAGATTGGACTTCTTCAACATTTTAAATATATTTTTTATTGCTTTAAGCACAAGCACAGGATAGGGCAAGCAGTGCGAAGATAAACAAAATTAAGTAGCAGTTTCTATACTATATTAACTTTCGGAAAGTTGTATTAGTGGCAAAGTTCACGTTTTATATAAAGTTTCGTATTAGCAACAATTTCATTAACCTTGTTGCTTCAGCATATTCTAAAAATAATTATGTCTCTTTTGTATCTATTACCATTTAATTAATTATTCATATCTCATTATAATTTGTGACTATTTTTGCAAGTAATACGTATGCATTTTATGATAATTATGTCATTCAAGAATGTTCATGATCTTAATTTGAAATAAGCTACTATCTCACAATTAAGGTACCACTTAGTATACCTCAAAACAACATATATATATTTATTATATTATCTTTTTATTAAACCACTTTTACCAAATAGGTGCATTGCAAATAAACTAGAAATTTTAGATTTAGAATTGTAGATTTTAACATATAATGGATTAATCAGGGTCCATTGTAAATAAGCAAGTCCACAGCTTATACCACGATTATGTTCACCATAATATTACTACACCCTATGTAAACAACAAAGCGATCTAGCAACGCAATACTAAATAACATTTTACATCTAATTTTGGAATTTCAATAAGACAAATGTCGCGCGTTTTGAGGCACTAATTATTTATTTATAAATACCTACATTATTCTATCTACAAAGGAGAGAATATCACGCAGATGATAAAAATTAGGACCATAGGATTATTTCCAAATAGTGTTGTAATGCTTTTGCTCGAACTATCGACATTTGTAACCGACTTCACAGAAAGAAGGAGGTTCTTAATTTTCATCCGATGGGTATTTTTTACTTGTGATGGATTCTTATTTCAGTCCCAGCACGTTAAAATTGTAATTAATTTTTATCATCCCCATAGTATTCTAAGGTAATTTACCTAGTGAAGTAAAAGGGGAACTTTATCAAAAACTTGTATTTCCTTGCATAGGTAAGGTAGGTTAGACTAGCTTGTGAGTACTAAGCTGAACCTCTATCATGAGTCAAAGCAATAGTACAGAACCCAAACGTCAACCTACCACAATCTGTGAAATTTCTTCAAATTTTCAACCTTATCACAATAGTGGAAGGTTTGGTTCGATTGGTATTATTGACATATTCGGGTAGGTTGCTGTCGTTTAATATTTTTCATAGCAAAATTTAATTCCGTAAGTGACCGCTAGAGGCGCAATAAAATTTTCATACATAAAAATTGCGTAGACGGTATCGAGTATCGACAAATACTATCACTGTAAACTCATGTTAGAGGTACTGTATAAACTAATAATACTTAAACATTTCATTACATTTTGGAATAGCAGAACTACATGTCTAGATTATCAAATTAAGCGATTTGCGCGTATTTTGGGGTTAAAATAATATAAAACAGATTACTCACACAGTAATTTAAAGAAAATATCAACGAAATAAATAATAAAATTTTATAAGGATTTAATACCATCAAATCGACTCAATTTTGGAGTCTACTGAAATTGCCTACAAATGAGAAACATGATGACTTATTGTTTAAATTATAAATACGTAAGTAATTATTGGAAGTCCTTTTGACGCACCGCACAAATATCAAACGTACGTGTAATCAAATGCACGCACACATGCCCAAACATATCTGGCCTGTTTCTGTAAACGCATTAACTGTAACAGCATCTATGGTCTGTTCGCGATAGAATAGAAAGAAGTTTAATAAGGTTCTTTTAGGCGTCCACTTAAATAAAATTACAACAAAAATGATTACACTCCAGATTGATGTGGAAAAATATAATTAATTTAAAAAACAGCCGTCACACTTAATTGTACATATTTAACTATCAACTTCCTGAAATTACAAGATTTCATTTAATATCGTTTATTTTGACATACTGTTGTCTTGTCGACGTTAAAAAAACCTAAAAGAAGCAGGGGTAGAAGTACTGGGAATGTTTTCACGTCACTGTCAATTTTCTCAGACAATCTCATACCAAGTCAACAAAATTTATAAAAATCGAAATTTTCGTTTAGTTAAATTTGTGGAATCATAAAGCAAGGAAAATAAAATATTTAATTTTAATAGCACTACCACGCATAATTATTCTTATTTAACCTACCGGTCGGTATTATGAGATTATAGGTCTTTCATTTAATATTGTTTTTATAAATATCTGTCGATGACTAAAATGTAAAAGAAGCAAAAGTTTTGACGTATTTCTACCAAAACTAAAATCTTACTGTATTCTGTATTCCCTTCATAAACTATTGCAGTACGTGAATTTTTCATTTGGGAGTTTTGTCAAATATTGATCTATCTCTCTCTT
>NWSH02000085.1:3126725-3164647 GCA_002382865.2 Heliothis virescens
CGATATTCTAAAAATAATTATGTCTCTTTTGTATCTATTACCATTTAATTAATTATCATATCTCATTATAATTTGTGACTATTTTTGCAAGTAATACGTATGCATTTTATGATAATTATGTCATTCAAGAATGTTCATGATCTTAATTTGAAATAAGCTACTATCTCACAATTAAGGTACACTTAGGTATACCTCAAAACAACATATATTATATTTATTATATTATCTTTTTATTAAACCACTTTTACCAAATAGGTGCATTGCAAATAAACTAGAAATTTTAGATTTAGAATTGTAGATTTTAACATATAATGGATTAATCAGGGTGCATTGTAAATAAGGCAAGTCCACAGCTTATACCACGATTATGTTCACCATAATATTACTACACCCTATGTAAACAAACAAAGCGATCTAGCAACGCAATACTAAATAACATTTTACATCTAATTTTGGAATTTCAATAAGACAAATGTCGCGCGTGTTGAGGCACTAATTATTTATTTATAAATACCTACATTTTTCTATCTACAAAGGAGAGAATATCACGCAAGATGAAAAATTAGGACCAATAGGATTATTTCCAAATAGTGTTGTAATGCTTTTGCTCGAACTATCGACATTTGTAACCGACTTCACAGAAAGAAGGAGGTTCTTAATTTTCATCCGATGGGTATTTTTTACTTGTGGATGGATTCTTATTCAGTCCCAGCACGTTAAAATTGTAATTAAATTTTTCATCCCCATAGTATTCTAAGTAATTTACCTAGTGTAAGTAAAAGGGGAACTTTATCAAAAACTTGTATTTCCTTGCATAGGTAGAGTCGTTAGACTAGCTTGTGAGTACTAAGCTGAACCTCTATCATGAGTCAAAGCAATAGTACAGAACGCCAAACGTCAACCTACACAATCTGTGAAATTTCTTCAATAGATTTTCAACCTTATCACAATAGTGGAAGGTTGTGTTCGATTGGTATTATTGACATATTCGGGTAGTTGCTGTCGTTTAATATTTTTCATAGCAAATTTTAATTCCGTAAGTGACCGCTAGAGGCGCAATAAAATTGTTCATACATAAAAATTGCGTAGACGGTATCGAGTATCGACAATACTTATCACTGTAAACTCATGTTAGAGGTACTGTATAAACTAATAATACTTAAACATTTTCATACATTTTTGAATAGCAGAACTACATGTCTAGATTATCAAATTAAGCATTTGCGTATTTTGGGGTTAAAATAATATAAAACAGATTACTCACACAGTAATTTTAAAGAAAATATCAAACGAAATAAATAATAAAAATTTATAAGGATTTAATACCATCAAATCGACTCAAATTTGGAGTCTACTGAAATTGCCTACAAATGAGAAACATGATGACTTATTGTTTAAATAATAAATACGTAAGTAATTATTGAAGTCCTTTTGACGCACGCGCCACAAGATAATCAAACGTACGTGTAATCAAATGCACGCACACATGCCCAAACATATCTGGCCTGTTTCTGTAAACGCATTAACTGTAACAGCATTCTATGTCTGTTCGCGATAGGAATAGAAAGAAGTTTAATAAGGTTCTTTTAGGCGTCCACTTTAAATAAAATTACAACAAAAATGATTACACTCCAGATTGATGTGAAAAATATAATAATTTAAATAACACCGTCACACTTAATTGTACATATTTAAACTATCAACTTCCTGAAATTACAAGATTTCCATTTAATATCGTTTATTTTGACATATGTTGTCTTGTCGACGTTAAAAAAACCTAAAAGAAGCAAGGGTAGAGAGTACTGGGAATGTTTTCACGTCACTGTCAATTTTCTCAGACAATCTCATACCAAGTCACAAAATTTATAAAATCGAAATTTTCGTTTAGTTAAATTTGTGGAATCATAAAGCAAGGAAAATAAAATATTAATTTTAATAGCAGCTACCACGCATAATTATTCTTATTTAACTACCGGTCGGGTATTATGAGATTATAGGGCTTTCATTTAATATTGTTTTTTTATAATATTCTGTCGATGACTAAAATGTAAAAGAAGCAAAAGGTTTTGACGTTATTTCTACCAAAACTAAAATCTTACTGTATTCTGTATTCCCTTCATAAACTATTGCAGTACGTGAATTTTTCATTTTGGGAGGTTTTGTCAAATATTGATCTGCCAAATTGTGTAAGTACGCCTTTTCTCGTTATAAATGAATTTTCGTGATTTCGTTGTTTATTGTGACTGTTATTATGGCCCGAATTAATAAATCGTTTAAATTAGAGATGAAGCGGTAACTTCCTCAAGCACTAAGATATAATATGATGACAGAGAAATGCATCTTGCATTGCTAATACGATTTAAGAAGAGGAAATGTTTTGCCAACTTGATGGTATAATAGATAATGTCGTTGAAAGGTTCATTTTTCACGTAAGTGGAACTTCATCATCATCAGCAACAGAGGACGATGACTGACAAAATAAAATTAGTCACAAGTCATCTCCATTGCATTGTTAACTTGAGATTATCTGCCTGTCCTTATCCCAACTACGTTGGGGTCGGCTTCCAGTCTAACCGGATGCAGCTGAGAATCATTGCTATACATAAAGCGACTGCCTATCTGACCTCCACAACCCAGTTAACTGGGGCAATTCGATACCCCTTGGTAAGACTGGTTGTCAGACTTTCTGGCTTCTGACTACCCGTAACGACTGTCAAAGATGGTTGCATGCCGAGACCTATCAATTTATCGTGCCTTCTGTACAGAAGCACAGAAGACCTCGATATGACATAAAAAATCGTTGCACTTGTGGCTGGGCACGCTTCAAAGCTATTTTCACCGAATGGAAACATTATAATTGTTTTATTTTAAATAGGTTTAACCATTTTTCTTTTTTTAGCATCTTGAATAATAGGTATGGGTATGAAGGGTTGTGCCCGCCAACATGGGTACATATAATTTTTTTTTTTTACTTCATGAATTAATTTATTAATTTTGTATAGAATCGGTTCTTCAAACCATACAGACAGGCTTGCATTGCTGGGGAGTTTGTTCCACCATGTCTTCTTCTCTACTCTATCTTATTTTTCTCTACTATATCTAGAAAATAATTTTACAGTTTGGTGGTGTATTTGTATTAATCATTTGGCATTCTAAATTATTAAAGTTGGTTTGTTAGAAACAATGATGTCTTGCCACTGTGATAATATTGATAAAGTTGTTTTATTTCGTTTTTATTAATAAACTGACTGTTACTAAACACTGTTGTTTCACGCCATTCACCTCGTGACGAGTACATAGATAGGAAATAATTTACTGTATATATTATTTATTAAAATTATTTGAACTTAACTTGAAACAAAAGGTTTCGTACTCCTGCTTCTGCGAGCCTCTTTTTTCTAACGTTATCGTGAACAGAGTATAGACATGTAAAATAATATATTTTTACTTCAGTACAAACCGATATAATTCTGGCTTAAAAAAAAGTCTGATTCAAATATTACTCACAACTTTAAGAGTCGATAATTTTCGTTGCCCGGCTAATTATTTAATATTTTCGCAATTTGGTTAACGACAGTATTGTAAATCAATATGATCCAACTGTGTGGTCCCCCAATAAATAGTGTACTTACTGTAATATATGTAACTTCAATTTATACTTAGCTTATTAAAGTATCGTTTTAGCTTACAAACAACCATCTGCCTGCCAAAGCACGACAATAACACGATTTAATTACTCTTAATTATCGTAAAAATAGTACCAATTATTCATTATTAGCGACCTAAGTAAGTATTGTGACTTTAAGAATGGCAACAAATAATAATATGCCTTATTCTATTAAGACAAAGACGTGTTTCAAATGCATCGTCAAAGAAAAAAAAGGAAATTCCGATTCGGACATTTAAAGGAACACGTTAAGCTTAGATAATAGAGTCATAAAGAGTGAAAGTCCCATTTTGAGACATGAACAAAGAATAAGTTCGTAAATCATGCTCAAACTTTCACACATAAATAAATATTTTTTACTCTTTTACTAAAACAAAAAAAAAGTTACTCAAAGGAGGAATTACTTGAAACTTCATAAGCTTACAACAAAGAGAGAAAAAATTAAACGAAAATACTCCACTCAAAGAAAATAAAAGGAAAATCATCCTTGCACATAGCTCATACATAAGTACTCATTACTGCTATAATAAAATAAATGCTTAAACAAATGATATATTTTTTTCTCAGCACCATAGAGGTCATAAATATTTCACTTTGGGTAACTTACCTACGCGTGTTTTTTTAACGTAATAATATGTCAATTCATATTGTAAAAAATATAAAAGCGCTTGCCTTGTCTAGTTTAAAAACAGAATTCATCGACAAGCCTTTTGTAAATAGCATTAGCAATACACTTTTTTATATGTATGTTAGACTGAATTAGATCATGTTTAGAAAACAACATAACGGCATTTAAAAAAGTAAAAATTGACAATCAAATTCAGTCATAATATACACAATTATATGTACTTGCGTAGAGATGTGAACACATTTATCGACACGAAAACATCGAATGTCGCCGCCGTGTAAAAAAATATCGATATCGATTCCGGGTCGATAAAAATGCAGACATCCTTAACCCGAAAAATCGTAACGTCTATCAATACTTAGAAATCTCACGTGTTTATAAATACGGACTTAGATATATCTCGAATCATTCATGAACGAATGAACAACACAATAGGACGAACATTTTGGGGCCACACTACTGAACTATTTGTGCCTATCATAAACATTATTATATTTATTATCAATCCCTTAACTTTTTTTTGCGCAGTGAACATACAATATCATTTTCGTTGTGTTAGTTTCATAACATTCGGATCTAAATAGCAGATTTAGCATAACGTACAGACTTACATATCGATATGTTTACATCTCTCGACCTTTACACTTTCACAAAACACAGCAACAAACCATGTGTGACATATTCCCAATTTCCCATAAACTACCCATGAACACTATTTTCCGGCCGTTGAAGAACAATTCCGTTTTCAAATCCCCGTTACTAAACAGCTAAACCACGCGCTTAATTTGAATTTGAATATCGAAAACGCTATTTGAATTTCGAACATGTATCTTTATTTTTCGTAAACCTAAAGAGGCACCGGTCAATAAAGCTAGCGTTTAAAGCGTAAATGTGGCCCCGCGTAATTTTAGTGATATATTTATTTATTATTTATATAGCTAGTTACAACCTCGTAACGTGGAGTGATTTAATCATGCTGGCGGCCGACGGGGGCCGCGGACGCTGAGCTCAACGCCTGGACGGGTGGCCCGATCCTATGTCTCTCTGGAAACGAAAAATTAAAGGTTAATTCAAGTTTTATTAGTGAAATTTTGGTTTGGGTTAAAGTTTGGTATGTTGGGACGGGCCAGGTGAATGTAAAGTTTGTACCATTGTCAATAGATAGGTAGCTATAAAGGTTAGGCTTAAAACTTTTTGTACGTAGAGACGCCAGCAAATGAAGCTCGAATCTGTCATTTTTTCCACTCAACATTGAACTTTATACTTCAGAGATAAAGTTGAAATTTACTCAATAAATTTGACAGATTGTAGTAGCTTGATGAGTTGACGTCTGTACGTACGAACGCTTGAGAAAAAACATTAATCTGGCCCCAATATTATTTGTAAGTACTAGCACTGTCACAAAAACTGTAAATGTCACCAAACAGGTTAAAAAACTTCCAATCGGAAAGCATCGGCAACTCTACACCACCACCTAGGCCTGTAATATCTGCTATTTATTAATTTCTTGCTTAGTAATAAAAATTGCTAAGCCAGCCCTACTACTACCCAAAATTTTGTTTTGCAGTGGCTAGTTAATTAAAATACCACACGTATTAGTAGCCGAGGTCTGAAAAAGGAGGTTTATAATGTATCGCAGAAGCCACCCTTTCTCGCACTTGAATCTGAATCACAAAACACCTCTATACCTAATTTCTGTTAAGTTGTAAATCTTGCTACAAAGCAAATTTGTAGCGGAAAGCCTTCACCGATGAAAAAAGAGATGAAAAAAGGGTTAATTTTGAAAAAAATTATCTTTTATTATTATTCTGATCCCCATTGTACATGCTGTTGAAATGTATGGTTGAGTCGCGATGCTCCCGAATGTGTATGTCACCATAAGATTTAGAAGTCAGTTCACAATCTGACTAGTCAGTTTACAATCCGACTAGTCAGTTTACAATCTGCCTACGCAGTTTACAATTCGACTAGTCGGTACAATCTGACTAGTCAGTTTTTTTAATCTGACTGTCAGTTTGCAATCTGCCTAAGCAGTTTACAATTCGACTAGTTAATACAGTCTGACTAGTCAGTTTACAATCTGACTACTCAGATAATCTTACGCTGACATATAAATGCCACACAGGGAGTTTCGGCAATCAATTAAAACGCCATGCAGGGAGGGTAAAAATGCCACTTTGTGACCGGGCAAACCTTCAGCGTTGCCCGGCTTGAGCCGCTAAACGTTTTCAAGGCACTTGCCGGCTAGCGGCGGTGGACCTGTCCCTAAGACGTCGGTGGACGACGATAGATAGACGTCCCGCCAGCGCATCGTGGATATCTGGCGAGTCTCACTCTGAGGAGAAATGTGTTAACCTTCTATTTAGTTCACGACAAATTTGCATGAACAAACGTATACAAAATGAACAAACTCACAACTCTAAAACTATTTTTTTTTATTTCAAATAGGCCTATAAAAGGTCTTCTGAAACGTCAAGCTAGTTGCACGGTTGCAAGAAGTGGGTCTCATGGAGAAAAACCGGTATGAAACTCCATGGACACTCTTTTACGTGAACATTCAGACAATGTATAGTATAGGTATATTTTGTTCAACTTACTTTTTATTATTGACACGATTCGGCGTGCTGTGGTTGGATTGATGCGAACTATCACTTATTTCTGAACTCGAACTTCTAATATCACCTTCCATCTGAAAATTAGAAGTTTTATATTTAGTCGCACCGATTTAAATATAAAAAAGCAAAAAATCTACTTCTCTGAACCTGGAATTTTAACAAAAAAAAAAACATTTTTTTTTCTATTAAAATTAAAATCTATCGATATCTCACCTGTCCAGCACTAATAGCTTTGTAAGCGACCTGCAGTATAAGCCAGGTCCACACCATGTGCAGGCCTAATAGCAGGCACAGCAGCGAGTTGAAGATATAGTACGCGGGGAACATCGGCAGTATCATCGGCGCGCGGATTGACGTGCTGGAAACGAAAATTGAAAATATAAGCCACTTTCGAATATAGACCTAATATTTCTTGCACGCATTGTAAAAAAACAAATATTCTAGAATAATGACATTACTTTGTATTTATTGTAGAATATTTTACATTTATATTAAAATTGTGTATGAGTATTCGCTGTTTGGCGCCCACCGTGGGACCCCCACCGCAATTGACTTGTTCGAAGTTCCTACTCTATTGAAGGTTAATCCAAATAATCTTATTTCTAAACTGAGTCGCAATGTAGTGGACGTATTGAATGTTACGACCACTCTGTGACAGAAGTCTGTGATTTAGGTTAAAAATAGCACAGATTTTTTATTGCAGCTAGAGATTGACTGTCATGTGTAAACATAAGCTTGGGCTAAAATTGTCCTTTTGAACCAGCTTTATAACGTCATCAACGTACTTGATAAAAAAATGCAAATCGCGCTTAGCAATATTTATTATCTATACTTATATTATAAAGCTGAAGAGTTTGTTTGTGTGTTTGTTTGTTTGAACGCGCTAATCTGAGGAACTACTGGTCCGATTTGAAAAATTCTTTCAGTATTAGATAGCCCATTTATCGAGGAAGGCTATAGGCTTTTTATTCGGATGCGCGCAGTAGTTCCCACGGGAAAGCAGGTGAAACCGCTGGCGGAAGCTAGTGTTGTAATAAACAAGGTTACTTACATTGTCCTAAAACGTGATTGAATAATTTAGTGACTGACAATTTATGAGAACAAAAACTCGTTTCTAAACAAACGTCACTCACCTCCAAATAATGTAGAACGGATAAATAACAAGTCTTGAGATAATCCACAGTACTGTGAACACAGTGAATATGATATCACATAAACGCTGATAGCTTGCATACTTCGCTGCTTTTGCCGCATCAAGGAAGATGTCAGCACAGTCATGTAAGGCAAGCACGAGTGTGCCGATCCTGTGCAGGTTGCAGACCCAGCTGAAGGAGAGCAGCAGGATGGTGGCGATGTGGTGCACGAACATCTGCCAGAAGTCCTTACGCCGCACGTCCCAGAACTGCGAGATCGTCAGCGACCAGTAGAACGCTGCTGATATCATGTAGTGCCACCACACATCGCTCGTTAGACCCTGGAATGAGTAATTATAATATTATTTATATTAAAAACTTAGCGGGAAAACGCCTTACACGGTTAGGCACAGATTTTGCTGCGCAAATCCTTAAAAATAGGACTCCTAAAACGATTTTTTCCGGGTCATATGCTCCAGCCTTACCTAAGTCGATACGGGTTATGTAAGATATAGATAATATTACAAGACCCTGTCCTTTTTGCCAAACTTAGGGTTAATATTTTGAAATCTAGCTTTTATCTTTATGCAGGATAAAGTACGGGTTTCCGAAGAACACGATATAATTGAGGGGTCATCATTTTCCTTTATGATAAAAAATAATTTAACTAGCCTAGCTTTATCTAAGAATGTACATCGGAGTATTGGTGATAGTACTATCTTTACGATAACCGCAGCACCTGGTTTGATAACCAAATGTAGTATTACAATAGTAGGATTTTTGTCGAACACGACATTTTGTTTTCCTGTTAGCATTTAGTTAATGATGAAGAGGTTACTGAGCTGTTTATTCAAAACTCCTTAAATTTTAACGAAATACCTGAGTGCAAACTGTTCTTGTGAAATCCTGGAGTTTATCACTATTATTCTATGATGATCCTAGAAAGTGTGCAATTTTGGGAATCAAAAACTTACTAGAATTTTAAGGGCATTGAATTTCGCAGAAATTCCTTTTAAGGGATTTTTCTGGTAAAAGGGAGAAGTGAATAGACATGACGACAGGGTAAAAAATAAGCAAATCCATTTAGTCCGTAATTTAGTTTATTGCAAAATATTGGACACGTATTTTTTGTTTTTGAAATACTATAAATAATAACAAAGATAATGAGTATTAAAGTTCGGGAGTCACGCCTATGCAAAAATCGTACGTAGGCGTGACGTCACGCGCAACTTCAATGGTCTATAACTTCGTAATTATTTGTTTAGATGAAAAACGAAAAAATACGTATGCAATATTTTTTTATAATCTAAAAGACGGACTAATTATTTTTTTTTTGTCGTCATGCCTATTATGCTCATGATTCTCGCAATGTCGAAACAGTAGCTGAGCAGAGCACCTCGCAACTATGTAGCATCGACTCGTTAAATCTTACATAATTAGGATTCGTCATCCATTAGTAGTATTCGTGCATCGCTATTTTAAGCCTTCTCTAAGTTGCCTTGCACCGAAGCGGTAATAGCCAAGCAATTCAGAGTATAAGATGCGGTACCATACGCTGAACTGTTGCCAATAATAAAATCTATCGGTCTTTTAAAAACGTTCCATTAGTAAACAAAACGTTTTTGAACACGCAGATATATTAACTCCAAGGAAATCGTCCAAAAATCTAAAAACATTGTTTATGTCAAAGGTTATAACGTCGTCTTAGAGTGAAAAGCTCGGAAATGCAATTTTAAGCAATTTTTTTTTAATTGTTCCTAGAAAGAAAACGCCGCAAAGAATATTCTTCTTCTTTCTCCTAGAAGGTCGAGTTTTTTACACTTACGAGGTTTTCTCTCTAAGACGACAATAAGGAGATGACATTATCAAAAATACGAACCTGGTGAGGATATCCAATATAACACTGGTCAATATCCCACAGCCACTCTTTATCCCACAACACGAATATCCCGTACGAGAAGTTGTACAAGTAAAACGTGGTCCTCCACATGTTCTCGCAGAACTTCACCAGGGTCGAGGGCTTGTCCTGGCTGCGGCGGAGACGCCACCAGCGTTCCACCTGCCGCTCTGTCATATCCATCTGCTTTGCTAACGCACATATCTGGAAAGGGTAGTCATTTGTCACGGTTTGAAGAGGAAATGTTCAGCAAGCAGTGTTTTGTTTCTTGCGAAAAGTATTCGTGTGTTATTGTGGAATGTAATTTTAATATGTGTATTTTTATATATAACGAAGCATAATATTGTGAATAGTACGGTACAATGCAAGCTGTGATATAGATATACTATAATAGCAATAGCAGACATGCACACTTACAATGCATTTAGTTTAAATTTAAAAATAACTAATTAGAATATTTTTCTACAGTCTACATTCTACAGCAATACTTGAACAACTCTTAATTCAACTCACTGTGAAATAAGAAAAGAAAGTATTGAAGATTTACATAAATATAATAGTGAAAGGAAGTACCTAATTTTCAGGTCAAGAAGGCAAGATTTACTTCAGGAGTTCAGACCCTTTGGCACCACGGATTCAAAGCGACACGAATCTAAAGATTTTTATGACACTGAAGCCTTCTACGTCAGAACACTCCAAAAGTCTAACAGTATTACTCCATATAATATTCACAACCACATACAAAAATTGTGTCATTACTTATTACGCCCAATCACGAATGTGCTCATCATTTCGTCTAGGATTTTATTCAATTTCATTTTGATTGAGCTGTTGCGTCCCATTGAAAGTAATCAAACTGTGTTTAGAAGACAACCAACAATGGTGAATTAAATTAACGGTTACATAATCCTGAATGGTTAGAACTTTTCGAGAGTAAATTCATCAGTAGACCATGATAGGCCAACTGCAAATTCAATAACCTATATATCCGTCGTTTTGATTAGTAGAGATAGGAATTTAACATTACTTGTAAAGAGCTAATGTCAAAATTCAATCAACAGATGGATAGGTTATTGGGAACGACCATAAGATGCCGTAAGATAGTGCTGTAGATCAGGCCTGAAAGACCCATGCTAATTTAAGACACGAAGATAAAGAAACTATAAAGTATGTAATCCGTAACGAGTGCTTCAAGTCTGTGGTTATATTTCTGGTCTTGAAAGTCCAGTTATGAGTGACAGTGCTTTCTTGAATGTTTAGACATTCGCTCAGCATGTCATGCCAAAAAATAATAATGAAGAGATAAATTCTTCTGGAGGATAGCATTACTGATGTTATTTCTGGCGCAGTTTAGGTCACTCTTGATTCATTTGGTAATCCATACTGATTTAATACTTCGAATATTAATTATTGCCTAATCGATGAAATTATGGTCCAGTTTTGGCTCAAGCTCAGCTCTTATGGATAAAACATGGCCTAAATATAGATTTACTTTTATACCAAAAATATGTATGATTCTAACAGGTAGCAACGTGGGTGAAAATGCGCGAAGAGCTACGCGCGTGGTACGATACTTTTATCCTACATATCTGCATCGTAAATTGTTTAGGTAAGTAACAAAAAAATCGATAATATTTATATATATAACTATAAATTATGTAATAAATACCTGTGGCCTTGAATACCTACGCACTATCATAACAATACAGGTGGCTTCACTGTTTGGTGATTGGTCATTAATAAATAATTAGCTTTACTGCTTTATTAATCGCATTTTTTTCTGCTAAAGGTTCTGATATACTTACTCCAAAAGAGGCCAAGGTGAAAAGGTCTTAAGAATAAAGTCATCGTTAAGGGCAATCCAGGCTACACTGCCAGAAGGCCACGATGCCCTTAGTCAGGTCCTGCCTCACGAAACCTCACGATACGCATCAAGTTGGACTAAAGAACACTAGAACAACATGCCAGTCAAATACCTACTTAAATACATAAGGTACGCTAACTAGCTGATCAAAAAGTGATGTAGTCTACGTACAACAGTAACATTATAGGCTTATTTGTAAGAACCGTATACTCATATCGCCGCACGATACTATCGCATGAGGGTGCGTCCATGTTGACGGCTATCAAATACGAATTACGGATAAATAGTAGCAGCATGTTCCTGTATCCATGACAACGTTGTATGATAAGTAAGAAGGTAAATATTATATGTATAACCCATGAAGATAATAGTGATGTTAAACTGTCTAACAAACATATTTGTATATTTTTTCTAGTCGCCTGTATATGTTCTTTAAGGAAATTAACAGAAATAGCGGCCTCTATTCCAAGAACTGCAAAGTTTGACGTTCCAGAAACGTCAAACTAACTTCGCAAAACTCCGGCCTCAGTTGGATATTTAGATCCATTCTAAACTAGACCTAACTACATTATACGTGGCTTCGTAAATATTTATCATCTATTAAAACGGTAGAATTATGTAAGAAATTGAATCCATTAGAGTAGTACTTACTGCTCAACAATATCCTTATCTTCCCTAGGCTTTAATATAAAATATATATCGATAGTAAAATATTGATAAACACAGTTTTTATCTAGTGGTGTGATATTTAAGGTGAATCATAAAAAGGTTGACGACACCACGCGTGCATTCCACATTGTCATCGCGATTACATTGAAAAATATCGATTCAATTTAAATTAACAGGGTCCTTAATATGGGTTGCAATGTCTGACATTGAAGTCTAGATTTGTGATGTGAGAATATTTTACAAAAGCCAGCGTCCTTCTTGAAACTTGAGAAGAAAACGAGAATTTATTTGAGAATAGGATAGTCGTAAAGGTCTATCGTATAGCCTTCTCTATAACCGTTAAAAGTATAATGAAAGGTGAGGGATACTGTTTTACAAAGGACATGAAACCGTGTCAGCTGCACTCTAGCCGACTCTAGCAGACCAAGCCTCGAGTTACTCACAAAAAAACGAGTAAAGACGAAAAGTTTAGAATAAAATTATGAATTAAACAGTCTCCATAGCTAACTGAATGAATAATAAATACATAGTAGAATTAAAATATGTTATTGCAACCATAATTAGACGCAACCACCTGGACCTAGGCCAACAATTACTCATTAAGAAACTCGATATGAATAACACGTAATATGCGTACTGTAACCGCAACGTCACTTTCAATGTAAATATTGTGAGAGTCCTTACTTTACGTACCTACTTCTACTTAATAAAGCGCAACAATATAGTTAAATTGATAGTTCATTTGTGTAAAGATAAACCCAGAAATAAATGAAAGTTTTTAGCACTTCTAGCGATACTAACAATTCTTTTCTCGTCACCACTTATTTGGACGACAAGGAGACAGCAAAAAAGTCTTAAATCTGCGTCAAAAAGGCTTTTTACAGCTTTCAGCAGCAAGTTTCCACATATCTTTCTTTCTTGTCGTCACTTTTTGTGCTAGTGGCAAGCTTGACAACACGCCACCATGTTGCCATGCTATCGTGTAGTGACGATAACCGCTTTTATCTGGTTGGCCTCATAGGCGATCTTCCTCATGGCCTGGCTCCCTCAACCTTTCTCCGGATCACAAGTCGCTCAAAAGCCACCTCCCTCGGCGGCATGCGTGATATATCTGTCATCATCATCTGCCTAGCCTTTTCCCAACTATGTTGGGGTCGGCTACCAGTCTAACCGGATGCAGCTGAGATCCAGTGTTTTACATATGCGAATGCGTGTCAGACCTCCACAACCCAGTTACCCGGGCAACCCGATACCCATTGGGCAACCCGAAACGACTGCCAAAGATGGTAATATATCTGTCATACTATCACATTAATATTATTCACATACATAATATCGTCTTAGCATAGACGGCATTGCGGATCGCGACACGTGCGACTTGCCTCACCGCAACTTTTTTTTTCCGCGTTGCCGTTTTGTTGCCGCGGTCTAAACCTTGCTTTACGAGTAAATGATCTATCATCATCATTGACAATTACATTACCTACTATAAATAATGCCATGTAATCTGTACGTATATTAATGTTCGTTCAAGGTTCTTGTCACTGAAAAGCAATATTAATAATGATGTTTAAGCAATAACAGGATGTATTTTCTATGAATCTGTCGTCTTCTTGTTCGAGACACTCCTGGTTTACATAAGTCCCTGACACGGTGAAATTATTCAGAATTGGTTGTGATGCAAAAAGTTAATACCTCATTCTTCGATTTGATTACATAATCAATTAATTAACAATCAGTTTTTATCTGTAATAGTTATCAGTTTTATTAGATTACCGAGTATTTTATCAATATCATTGTGTTGTTACCGGAATTATTTTCATGCCTATCTCTTTAGCCTATTTACTGCGCACTACTCCACCGTTCTTATTAAATCATGTATTAATCTCACAACTATATAACCAAAGATATCATTTCAGTTTTGTAAATCAAAACCTTTAGCATATCTATGAACCTCTTTGTCCCGAGAATTTAATAAATTCGAAAAAATATACACGCCAATCTATTGCACGATTGCAGGACAAAAAAAATGCATTACAATCCGACAAAATCAGGACAACAACTAAGATCAACATAAGCACTTGTTGAACCACGGTTGATGTTAATTCGCCGGTTAACAAAAGGTCAGAAAGTGTGAATGTTCTGACAAGGAACGCGCAAGGAATTAATGGAAGTCAGCCAACTGTGACTGCCCCATTGCAATAGAATTCGGCCATTGCATTCTTGACAATGACATCATACTGACAGCTTGTCAAACAGAACTTGGTCTTTTGACGGAGTTCGGAGAAGAGGAATAAGAAAATAATGGTTCGCAAACTATAAAGCAAGAAAAATAAACTGTCTCAACAAATCATTTAAATTGATGGAACGCCTTGGACTTGGTGGTACTGAAAAACACAATTGATAAAGATTCTAGAAAGTGAAAAGGGCAATTTGACCAAAAAAATAGTAGAGGAAATTACATCGTGCAATCTTTCCATACGGCGTCAAGAATTTAAACCTAGAATGACTGCAACTAACCTTAATGAGCATCATACAAGTTAATCCTTAAAATCCGTTTACCTATTTGCTGATGCCGCAGATAGTGACGAGACTACGTCGATTAGGTGTGCGGATAACGCGACGGCGCCCAACGCGACACCTGATAACGTATCGTACGATCCTTGGGTTAAACTAAAGTACAAGGTTCGTTTTTGTAAAAAGCGATAATACCCAAACGCAATTTGTTTGTAACTTCCGCGATGAACGTCAAGCTTAATGTGACTAATTTTAAGTTTCAGCATAAAAAGTGCAACGGCTGATAATCACAGGATAGGAATTTTAAAAACCTACAACAAGTTTATCCAGAACAGTTAAATGTTAATGAGTTCTTATCGATGTATAGTTTAGTTTCCTATTCATTTATTTACGGAATATTTACCTATCATTTTATAGGAAAACTATTGAAAATATTGTGCAGCGTGCACAGAACCGTTAGACCTGGACGATATGAGGAATAAAAGACAAATAGTCACGGTCATTCATGCAGTAGCAACTTTTAAACCATCGCTAGCANCTAGCGATACTAACAATTCTTTTCTCGTCACCACTTATTTGGACGACAAGGAGACAGCAAAAAAGTCTTAAATCTGCGTCAAAAAGGCTTTTTACAGCTTTCAGCAGCAAGTTTCCACATATCTTTCTTTCTTGTCGTCACTTTTTGTGCTAGTGGCAAGCTTGACAACACGCCACCATGTTGCCATGCTATCGTGTAGTGACGATAACCGCTTTTATCTGGTTGGCCTCATAGGCGATCTTCCTCATGGCCTGGCTCCCTCAACCTTTCTCCGGATCACAAGTCGCTCAAAAGCCACCTCCCTCGGCGGCATGCGTGATATATCTGTCATCATCATCTGCCTAGCCTTTTCCCAACTATGTTGGGGTCGGCTACCAGTCTAACCGGATGCAGCTGAGATCCAGTGTTTTACATATGCGAATGCGTGTCAGACCTCCACAACCCAGTTACCCGGGCAACCCGATACCCATTGGGCAACCCGAAACGACTGCCAAAGATGGTAATATATCTGTCATACTATCACATTAATATTATTCACATACATAATATCGTCTTAGCATAGACGGCATTGCGGATCGCGACACGTGCGACTTGCCTCACCGCAACTTTTTTTTTCCGCGTTGCCGTTTTGTTGCCGCGGTCTAAACCTTGCTTTACGAGTAAATGATCTATCATCATCATTGACAATTACATTACCTACTATAAATAATGCCATGTAATCTGTACGTATATTAATGTTCGTTCAAGGTTCTTGTCACTGAAAAGCAATATTAATAATGATGTTTAAGCAATAACAGGATGTATTTTCTATGAATCTGTCGTCTTCTTGTTCGAGACACTCCTGGTTTACATAAGTCCCTGACACGGTGAAATTATTCAGAATTGGTTGTGATGCAAAAAGTTAATACCTCATTCTTCGATTTGATTACATAATCAATTAATTAACAATCAGTTTTTATCTGTAATAGTTATCAGTTTTATTAGATTACCGAGTATTTTATCAATATCATTGTGTTGTTACCGGAATTATTTTCATGCCTATCTCTTTAGCCTATTTACTGCGCACTACTCCACCGTTCTTATTAAATCATGTATTAATCTCACAACTATATAACCAAAGATATCATTTCAGTTTTGTAAATCAAAACCTTTAGCATATCTATGAACCTCTTTGTCCCGAGAATTTAATAAATTCGAAAAAATATACACGCCAATCTATTGCACGATTGCAGGACAAAAAAAATGCATTACAATCCGACAAAATCAGGACAACAACTAAGATCAACATAAGCACTTGTTGAACCACGGTTGATGTTAATTCGCCGGTTAACAAAAGGTCAGAAAGTGTGAATGTTCTGACAAGGAACGCGCAAGGAATTAATGGAAGTCAGCCAACTGTGACTGCCCCATTGCAATAGAATTCGGCCATTGCATTCTTGACAATGACATCATACTGACAGCTTGTCAAACAGAACTTGGTCTTTTGACGGAGTTCGGAGAAGAGGAATAAGAAAATAATGGTTCGCAAACTATAAAGCAAGAAAAATAAACTGTCTCAACAAATCATTTAAATTGATGGAACGCCTTGGACTTGGTGGTACTGAAAAACACAATTGATAAAGATTCTAGAAAGTGAAAAGGGCAATTTGACCAAAAAAATAGTAGAGGAAATTACATCGTGCAATCTTTCCATACGGCGTCAAGAATTTAAACCTAGAATGACTGCAACTAACCTTAATGAGCATCATACAAGTTAATCCTTAAAATCCGTTTACCTATTTGCTGATGCCGCAGATAGTGACGAGACTACGTCGATTAGGTGTGCGGATAACGCGACGGCGCCCAACGCGACACCTGATAACGTATCGTACGATCCTTGGGTTAAACTAAAGTACAAGGTTCGTTTTTGTAAAAAGCGATAATACCCAAACGCAATTTGTTTGTAACTTCCGCGATGAACGTCAAGCTTAATGTGACTAATTTTAAGTTTCAGCATAAAAAGTGCAACGGCTGATAATCACAGGATAGGAATTTTAAAAACCTACAACAAGTTTATCCAGAACAGTTAAATGTTAATGAGTTCTTATCGATGTATAGTTTAGTTTCCTATTCATTTATTTACGGAATATTTACCTATCATTTTATAGGAAAACTATTGAAAATATTGTGCAGCGTGCACAGAACCGTTAGACCTGGACGATATGAGGAATAAAAGACAAATAGTCACGGTCATTCATGCAGTAGCAACTTTTAAACCATCGCTAGCAAATTTTGTAGTGTAATACATTGGCTGAACACAACGGATCCACCGGTTACACTAACACCTATTATACGGCTAAAACAGGAACGATGGCAAGCTGGTAGTGCATTTATGACCCTGTATCGTACATTTATTATATTGGATCAAATTTTTCTGACCTTGAGCCATTGATCGCAATCATCGAAGCGTTTGATGAAAAGTGAAAACACTATAAAAACATCGTTGTTTCAGGCTAAGGAAACTGGGTCGTGCGGCCAGCTCAAGGCCCATTTTAGAGCTGAACCGTAGGCGCTAATTGCGTACTCAATGAACTTTTATTGTCTCAAACGTACAGTGATTGCTGTATACGTTAGCTTGACTATCTAGGGCGTAGGGTTGCCACTTAGAATATCAGTTTAATCACTAAACATAGTCCTCCACCCCGTTCATCTGAGTTTATGTTTTCAATAAATGAGGTTTTCACCAGACCATGTGCCCTGCAGTGGTACAATACAAAGGATGATGATGAATTTTTGAAGCTCAGCGACACTATGTTTGTTAGAAAGATTGCTCCCTTCTGCAAAGGATTAAACAACTTCAGGATATAATCTTAAAGAATTTTGTCCCAAAAACAGGATTTTATTTTATTAGTCATAATCTAGTGGAACTAATTTCCATGATTCATTCCATGATAATAGGACATGATATTTATAAATGTTATCATTTCAAGATAAGATAATGTGCGAATTTGTTATTGTCAAAACATCGATGGTAAGAGATGATACAATTTAGCAATAAATACATAGAGTTTAAGCAGTTTTTCAATTCCATATTTATTTTACGATTTTTCAGTTTCCATATCGTAAATCTAACCTATAAATAAATGTCGAATAAATATACGTTTTGACCTGATGCTATCACAAAAAGCATATGTTTTATAGTGCATTTTACGCGTAAAAATAAGTATTTACATAAAGTTTTTCCCATTTATTTACAGGCCCATAAAAATATCTTATATAGGTACAGAGTACTTTTAACTCACGTCAAAAGTGTTCCATTTAAAATAACATGTAAGGATGTATATTTAGAAGTAAGTAAAACCATAATACCTAATCTATGATAATACTAGGTATGGTGTAAGTATCAAAGTCACGCGAAGGCACAATTTCACTTCTGTTGTGTAAAAGTCATTGACATTTCAGCCCTTCAATTTATATGATAACAAGGTCAGAGTTCATCACAGCCCTGGTTTGATTTTACTACGATATAGAGATCGATAGGAGACTAAATTTTATGGTAAACACAATGACTAATAGATTAAAGCTATAAATACTTTCAAGTAATGATGACCAACTAGAATCAACCTTAGTTATACCTATTTTTCTTGACATTCTTAAGTGCTTGTAAAGGCCTAAATGAAATAAATGATTTGACTTTGACAATACAAGATAGGCTGTAAATTATCGTAAACTCAGAAATCGGAATGACACATGTGATTTGTTGTGCTATAAATTACAAGAAACATATCGGCAAAATTAACAGAAACGGCGATAATATTAGACAAATAAAAAGATAGAGCTGTTCCTCCTCTTCAAGGAATCAAAACCTTTGGAACTAAATCTTATTCCAACATTTAATTATATTGATTTGTACCATCATCACAAATCGTTTATTGAAAATGACACGAAAAGGGACGAAGTGCTATTTAGGACAAATCAAAAAGTCATATTTTAATGAAGAAGCAATAATTTCTGTCAGACCTACAGGCGTGTAATGATCTTTATATAACCAGGCTAATGAAAACGGGTCGGGACCGCGACTCACAGGCGCGTGGCTTCAAAGAGATCCTTCATTCATACCAAGTTTCAGTGCTGAAGTATCATAGCAAGTCGTTAGTCTTTGACTTATGCAGTTACTGCGATGCAATGTAAACGGAACATTTAATGACGGAGTTGGTATATGCAGAATTTCAGAGGGAAATTCTTAGACTGAGGAGGCAGTAAAAACACAAGTAGGTAGAGATAAAACCTGAAACATGGGAACTCCATTAAAAAAGCGGGATTTTTATTTGGGTTCCTCAGAATTCTTTAGTTTCATGATTTTAATTTAGGAGTACGTCATAAAACCAACGTAAACAAAGCATAAAACTTTAATGTTGCTCTCGGCCCCTAAGGGGACGATGTCAAAAAATAGTGGTGTGGCCATATTGAGGGAATGCGGGGGCATTAGGGGCGCGGCAACCTGTCACTACGCATTACTGATTGTAAACGCTCGGATTGCTTTCCATGTAAATAATCATACATAACACTGTTGAAAGTGGGTGATTGAGGAACCAGCTGTATAGCGCGTTTTAAGAATTCGTTTTTGATCGACTGGGGAAATTAAACTGAGATTTTAGCCAGGCAAAACGGTTTAAAAGTTTTCATTCGCTTGTCGATCAAGCCCCTGATATGAAAAGTAATTTATAAGAAATATTATCATTATCAAGGTAGCGTTCGATAAAAGGATTTACTCTGTTTACGGAAATATCGAGTTACAAGGACTCGTTACTAAGCAGCATGGACAATTAAATACTCATCAAAACTATATCGATATACTGAAATAATTTAAAAGCATAGACAGAGTACAGTTATTGTTTTTATGTACTTCATTCACTTCAACAATATCTCATATCCTGGCGTGGAACCGAGTTACACAGCTCAGGATTAGTCAGAATTCAGCATTTATCTAGTTCCTGGAAGCTATGTTTGAGTTGGATAAAACAAGTAGAAATTAGTTGAAGTATGTACCACTTATTATCAACTAAAACCGCAATTACATAACAAATCTTGCGGTACCAACTATGGCCACTTAAGCAAACAATAATAACATGTGTGATAAATTCTTGCTCCTATTTAGTCAATTAATGGGTAACTGTTATACGGGTGGGCTGGCAACACCATTTAGCTGGTTACCAACATACAATCATGTATTGATCAAATGTTCTATATGCATAGAAGAATTTTATATTAAGGTTTGGGTATTAATTAAGTCTTTAATTGTTACTATTGTAAGATCTACATAGCGAAGTTATAGAGTGAAAACCTCGTAAGAGTTAGAAACATAACTTTTCAGGAGGAAGATATAGGTTGTTCTATGCGAAGTTATCTTCCTAAAAACGCAATAAAAAAATTAGGAAAAAATGCATTTCCGAGGTTTTCACTCTGAGACGACGAAGGTGAGTATACTAAACTGAAATAGTACGCAAATAGACGGAATCGTAATGAAGTTTTTTAAAAGTGCAGCAGACGGTTGCAGATGAATAAAAGAAAAACTTTACACATTTATTACTTCTAAGAAACTGAAGCAGATAATTATAATTATTTTGAACTTTGTAACTACAATATTTTAATTATAAAATTTTATATCTAAATCCTTGCAAACCTACTTACCTAGCATACCTATTAGTCAACATCATCATGTCATCGCATTGTCATCGTATTAAAATACTATCGCTTTATCATTATCATATCACTATTGTCAAAATGTTAGGCTAGTCACTAATCTTTTTATGGAATAGGTAATTTAAATACCTGTTCCGCATTTAAGACGACAGATATGAACAAACTTGTTTAGGTAACATCAGAAAAAGCTTCAAGATTTAAAGATGACGTTATAACTAATAAGTTATTTATTACATTAGTTGATAATTGATGTTGATAAATACCCGGATTGCCTTGGAAAATCATAATATTTTTGAAAATACAACTTACGCGGATATAGTTAGAAGTTATTTGGAAAACTGACGCAATGGATTTAATCAAAGATTTCTTTAGAAATAATCTACCTTTATATATTTATTTCTTGTGATACTTAAACCAGTAAATAAATAAATACATTTTCTTTAAATAGACGAAATATCGATTTTAGCTTTTCAACATTCAGCATTTTCAACGCCAGTTTATCACTGCTAAAGTGTAGCAATCACAGATTAGGTTGAGTTCTTACAAAAACGACCAAATCATTATTTACTTGGATAAGACAACGTATGTTTGCATTATGATGGCATTTATATATTTTTTTTATTTAGAGAAAGTTTCATGAAAGATATTTTGCAGTACTTGACTTAGTTTCAAGTTTTCACACGTAACTCTATGTTTTGACCCCTCATTAAGAGAATACAAAGCGTGAACTAGAAACTTTTTGTTTACAACTCTTTAGAGTTGAGTACTTTCGGCCAGCTATTCAGTGGAACTGGAAGACGTGACGTGCATAATTTCATAAATCGAAGGTTGTTTCTGGTCTACCAGGCAGTAAGATGGCCTCTGATCTGATGAGAACATTAGACGTGTCGAACGCAGAAATTGAAGACAAGGTTGTCGATAGATTAAAGCTTGTTTTGTTTTGTGGGTTACTAAGATAAAGGAGGTTGCAATTTCATACGCAGGTGATAACCAGCCAGTCACGCGTATGTTGACACAGATTATGAAAAGAAATACAAGTTTGAATTTGTGTGTTCTTTTTAATGAAAATGGAATCCAAATTAGGCGCATTAATTGTCGTAATTCTCGGCAAAATAAACAAGTATTTTATTAGTTGTAGAAGATACCTAAATATTGGATATAAAAAATAAAAGCAAACGATATTGCGGAAGACTACAGAGTAATTGATAAAAAAAACAATTCAACCAATAAAAAAGTGATTCTGTCAAAGAGGTCGTTTCAATCATTATTTATTAGTCCGATAGGCTGCCGCAGTCTGCTTTGTTTGTTATAAAAAAAACTATCTACAACTACTATCTATGGGTGAATATACTTACTAACAATTATTACTGTGAACCGTGCAATATGACATTGTTATTATAACTTTATGATAGGTCTGAATGTCCGCGACAAAGGCTTAACTCGCCACTATATTATATGGTCCAAGATCCCAGGGCCATGATTACCCGATACCTGAAAATTGGCCGTCTGAGCAAGCTAGCCGATAGGNATTAATGGGTAACTGTTATACGGGTGGGCTGGCAACACCATTTAGCTGGTTACCAACATACAATCATGTATTGATCAAATGTTCTATATGCATAGAAGAATTTTATATTAAGGTTTGGGTATTAATTAAGTCTTTAATTGTTACTATTGTAAGATCTACATAGCGAAGTTATAGAGTGAAAACCTCGTAAGAGTTAGAAACATAACTTTTCAGGAGGAAGATATAGGTTGTTCTATGCGAAGTTATCTTCCTAAAAACGCAATAAAAAAATTAGGAAAAAATGCATTTCCGAGGTTTTCACTCTGAGACGACGAAGGTGAGTATACTAAACTGAAATAGTACGCAAATAGACGGAATCGTAATGAAGTTTTTTAAAAGTGCAGCAGACGGTTGCAGATGAATAAAAGAAAAACTTTACACATTTATTACTTCTAAGAAACTGAAGCAGATAATTATAATTATTTTGAACTTTGTAACTACAATATTTTAATTATAAAATTTTATATCTAAATCCTTGCAAACCTACTTACCTAGCATACCTATTAGTCAACATCATCATGTCATCGCATTGTCATCGTATTAAAATACTATCGCTTTATCATTATCATATCACTATTGTCAAAATGTTAGGCTAGTCACTAATCTTTTTATGGAATAGGTAATTTAAATACCTGTTCCGCATTTAAGACGACAGATATGAACAAACTTGTTTAGGTAACATCAGAAAAAGCTTCAAGATTTAAAGATGACGTTATAACTAATAAGTTATTTATTACATTAGTTGATAATTGATGTTGATAAATACCCGGATTGCCTTGGAAAATCATAATATTTTTGAAAATACAACTTACGCGGATATAGTTAGAAGTTATTTGGAAAACTGACGCAATGGATTTAATCAAAGATTTCTTTAGAAATAATCTACCTTTATATATTTATTTCTTGTGATACTTAAACCAGTAAATAAATAAATACATTTTCTTTAAATAGACGAAATATCGATTTTAGCTTTTCAACATTCAGCATTTTCAACGCCAGTTTATCACTGCTAAAGTGTAGCAATCACAGATTAGGTTGAGTTCTTACAAAAACGACCAAATCATTATTTACTTGGATAAGACAACGTATGTTTGCATTATGATGGCATTTATATATTTTTTTTATTTAGAGAAAGTTTCATGAAAGATATTTTGCAGTACTTGACTTAGTTTCAAGTTTTCACACGTAACTCTATGTTTTGACCCCTCATTAAGAGAATACAAAGCGTGAACTAGAAACTTTTTGTTTACAACTCTTTAGAGTTGAGTACTTTCGGCCAGCTATTCAGTGGAACTGGAAGACGTGACGTGCATAATTTCATAAATCGAAGGTTGTTTCTGGTCTACCAGGCAGTAAGATGGCCTCTGATCTGATGAGAACATTAGACGTGTCGAACGCAGAAATTGAAGACAAGGTTGTCGATAGATTAAAGCTTGTTTTGTTTTGTGGGTTACTAAGATAAAGGAGGTTGCAATTTCATACGCAGGTGATAACCAGCCAGTCACGCGTATGTTGACACAGATTATGAAAAGAAATACAAGTTTGAATTTGTGTGTTCTTTTTAATGAAAATGGAATCCAAATTAGGCGCATTAATTGTCGTAATTCTCGGCAAAATAAACAAGTATTTTATTAGTTGTAGAAGATACCTAAATATTGGATATAAAAAATAAAAGCAAACGATATTGCGGAAGACTACAGAGTAATTGATAAAAAAAACAATTCAACCAATAAAAAAGTGATTCTGTCAAAGAGGTCGTTTCAATCATTATTTATTAGTCCGATAGGCTGCCGCAGTCTGCTTTGTTTGTTATAAAAAAAACTATCTACAACTACTATCTATGGGTGAATATACTTACTAACAATTATTACTGTGAACCGTGCAATATGACATTGTTATTATAACTTTATGATAGGTCTGAATGTCCGCGACAAAGGCTTAACTCGCCACTATATTATATGGTCCAAGATCCCAGGGCCATGATTACCCGATACCTGAAAATTGGCCGTCTGAGCAAGCTAGCCGATAGGCATGCGTTCTTAGTACATAGTAACACTACTCAATCGTCCACATTTCCTTCGTCAGAAGATACGTGACGTCTGGTGGCCCTGGGATCTTGCTCTAATACTAGAATATTCGTGAATCAATTCAATATTTTACGTCCTTGATTGCACATTAATTACGGAAGTGAATTAATAAAACATTAAGCGTGAGTTTCACAGGTTCCTTCTACATAGCTATCTGACAAATTCTACCATAGAAATGTATTTAATTTTGACTACTTTTCTTTGGCAGTATCTGTCCTGAAACTGGCCATAATTATTGTAGCAGAGTTTCTTCGTCATATTTTTACACTGTTGTGGATTTGACGCGCTGAGGTGCATTATTAAGACAGTAAAGTAGGTCACAGCACCACGGCCTCTACGGACATAGAAGCGTCTAATTACTGAACTAGGAAATGTTAACGGAACTAAAATTATGTTCATGTTTCAGGTATAAACACCTTAATATATCGTTTATACTGTAATCGGTATGATAGGATATCGGTAGCTAGAGATCCGAGCTTTTGTCGAAACTTTGGGGAGCGTCAATGCTTATCAGTCATTCATAGTCTACTTATCGCTGGATTTCAGACCACACCTCAAAAGTGCATGCAACTAACTACAAACTACACTACATGTTATTCATGCGTGCTTACGTGCAGGTATCATAATGTGCAACATTTACCTCATCCTTGTTCAAAAAGAACTGAAAAGAAAAGCATGGTTAGGGTTTAACAAGCTTCATTTAGCATTATTAGGTATACTTAACGTAAAGGTTAAAACTATGTGTATTCATTATGGGACATTGACAAATCGCAAGCAGTGACGGTTGAGGCTTCCATATTTAATTTTCGCCATAAATGGAACAGTTGTCCCCATTCGGAGCGGAAATCGATAGTGTAGCACAGGCTGATCCATTTTTTTTGCCTCAGTGATTATGTGTATACTTTCCCACCTTTGTGGATTTACTATTATGGTAATTACTCGCGGTACGTTGTCCTCAATACCGCCGCTGCTTCGGATTTCAAATCATAGATATGATGACCAATTAGTATATAGGAATTTTTTTTTTTAAAGAGACCATAAAATGATTAGTTTTTTTTATATTATAATTACGTCGGACATGTTAAACGGTTTAGTCACGAACGCTGCTTTAAAATTACGTGTTCTGATTTAGGAAAATCTGTCATATATAAGTAACCTTGAAATTAAATAGGTAGTCGTGTTCTCAATATCTCTATTTTTATGACATCCTCATGCCGTTGGACATCTCTCCCACTTAATGCAGCGTACTAATTCTAATTTTATATCGTCTAAGAGAATTTTATTAATTTAAAACTCCCACTGGTAAACCGAGACGCATCGGCAGACGCGAATAGAACTGTTTATTTTTTCCGGGATTCTTACGTTGCGTACACTTTGTATAATGCAAATAAGTGACGGAGATTGAAAACCATTTTTTACTTTACCTAAATGTATGTCGTATGACGGACAATAATTTTCTATCGATT
The DNA here is from genome assembly GCA_002382865.2 of Heliothis virescens. Taxonomy (NCBI): domain Eukaryota; kingdom Metazoa; phylum Arthropoda; class Insecta; order Lepidoptera; family Noctuidae; genus Heliothis; species Heliothis virescens. The sequence goes on from NWSH02000085.1 coordinate 3,153,056, forward strand.
ACATTCTCATTACCGATTTTGATAAAATACTATCATTACCAGGCAGCTAATGACAAAATTATCAATAAAATCGTTACATCAAAATCTTAGGAGAACATTAAAAATTGCGATGAGTTATCATTTTGCCATTAAAAACTTTTTACTGCCTCTTTATTGGAACAGCACGAAAATATCCATAAAACACATCTTGACATAAACTAATGGAAATACTTATTAACTTCAAGCACACCACACACAAACTTGCACAAACATGCAATATTACACACCAATAACCATAAAAAATAAATAATTTATTAGCAATAATTATAAAATATATAAACAGTACATCCTTAGTGTTGTGTCTAGGATATAAATAATAAAGTTAAAGTGGACATTTAATTAATATTTTATGTATGTCTAGAGAAGTACCAATTGAAATATATCAGTGTAAATCCAAGCATATTATCTAGCAGATAAGAATCCATTGAGTGTTTAGGTACTGTAGAATCTTGATAGTTTGTTAAACATTTTTATCACTGGGTTACAAATTGCAAAATTTATTGAATCACTTTGACTTTTAGTTTCTAAGATATTATGTGATAGTTATTTCAGCTATATTTAAACCTTGACCCCCAACTTGAATTAATTTGATGCACCCAAAGGACAATATTGCAAATATTTTTTGTCATGAAATGAAAAAATATGGGATATTTGTAATACTTTAAGGTTGACAGTAGGTGTTTGCTGTTTTGATCATAAAAATAAAAGATAAACTGGATTATTGATTGATTTAAAGGCTTTTGCAGTTTTAACAGTTAAATTAGTTTCAAATAACATATTATTTGATACATATTTTAGAGGGCTTAATTATATGCTTAAGTTATTCTTAAATTAATAGATACATACCTGCTTATGTTTAATTTTTGATGATGCTTGATATGCAGCCTCCAACTTGGGATTAGCTGGTGCTTTCTTTGGTCTTGTATTTTTAATGCCTAATGATTTACCAAAGGGAGCAAACCAGTACCTGTGAAAATGGAGGGAAAATGTTAAAAAACAAAAATATATAGCAAAACAAGTATTCATACAGGTCAATTTAACTTTAAAAATGCATATTTGGACAGATTAATCCATGGGTTCATTAATGTTTGCTTTTATACTCAAATAGCTTTTTTTTTGTTGCATCAAATTTCAACTCAAATAGTATGTTATTAGCTGCAGAAAATTTTATAATCTTATATGCCAGTGTACAATTTTAATAAAAAACAAAATAAAAAAAGATATACAAAACTCTTCTCATTTGCTCATGAAACAAAAAACTATCAATTTTCTATATCATGTAAACATCAAATAGTTACTACGAAAATTTATTAATCTTGGACTATTGTTCTATGAAAACAGATAAGAAGAAGTAGTTTAATGCTTAAATTTGCCTTCAAGGCTATAATTTAATTTAAATAATTCTATTCTTATTGTTAAAATAGACGTGACTATTTATAAATGTATTTAAATTCAAATGCAAAAATAACTGCTGAAAAAATGCGCATAAATTATAATGGCTTATGTTTAACGGACCACCAAATATAGTAACTTTTAACAGACAAAAATAGTAAATGATCACCAAAACTAGTACCCCCATTTTAAAGTAAAATGATCACCAAAGTTTTAACATCTCACTGTCCTATTTAAGTAAAATATCTCCAAGAAAATCATTTTTAACCCAAAAATAGTTAATGAACACCAAATTATTACCGACATTTTAATATACAATGATATGCAAAAAAATAACATTTCAGTAGCCTATTTAAGCAAAATAACTCCAAGAAAATTATTGTTAACCCAAAACTAGTTAATGAATACCAAATTATGAACGCCATTTTAATATAAAATGACACGCAAAAAATAACACTTGCTATCCAACTAAAGTACTTAGATTACCCGAACGCGTCCGTCGAAGCCGTAGTCTCCGTTCGTATTACGCTTTCACGGGAAAACGGCTGAACCGATTGAGATGAAATTTGGTATGGACCTAGATATGACCCTGAGAATGAACATAGGCTACTTTTTATCCGAGTGCGGGAAGTAGTTCCCTCGGGATGCGGGTGGAACCGCGGGTAACAGCATGTCTTCTGATTTTTGATAAATTCCTCTGCGCTCCGCACAGTTATAAATTTTCTTTCAAAATATGGTCAGAGTGTAGCAAAGGGTGTGCAAGGAGTTTAGGACTTTTATTTTTTTTTGGTTTCTATCGTGTAGAGGGATGAAAAATAAACACTTTTCGATCTGATCACTTTTCGTCTAGCGTCAGCCGTTCTCCGGTTATAACGAGTAAAAGGTTTTTTGCAGCAGGAAGTTTTCTGCCACGGCTCCGGCGCTGCGGAGGTCCGGCGGTCTCACGCGAGTTTATCGTCGCAGATAGGTCTAATGCTCACCACCGCAGCTTCGGCTTGCTGGCCGACGGTGCCGGCCAGCCTCAGCCACGGCGGCGAGTGTTACAACCACCTGCTCCTCAACTCGCGGCCCGCCTCGCTCCTCCGCGCCTACGCGATTTGGAATTGCACTCTAGGGGTAGGGCAGACAAGACTGCGTGGAGTCGGATTTACAGCAATTCGTTTCTGTCATTAAAGCTGGAAACATAACTAAATATGGCATCATAATACTTTATTTGGTAATAAGCCTACATTTTATGGTAATCACAGTGGTTTATTTAGGGAGAAATAGCGCATTAATTTGGTCGCTAAGATTTGGTGATCATTTACTATATTTGGTGTTCGAATACAATTTAAAGTCAAGTTGTGACTAAAATAGGTAGTACTATTGCAATTTTAGGCTTTATTTTTTTGGTGTTAAGTAAATTTTTTTGGTGATAGATCTAAGGGTATCACAACATTTTTTGGTGGTCGTTATATTTGTTCCCAATTATAATTTATTGTATGGACCTGGTACAGGAACTGCATACATAGATTTTTCAGTAATAAAATGCGTAAAATGCAGCGCTTTCGACGAATTGATATCTCATGAGTCACCGAGTGCATCATTAGACTTTATTCATCCGTGAGAAGCAATGACATACATTCTGAAACCTAACGACAGAAAGTAGGTTAACTTACTTCTCTAGAGTGCGCCGCAGGAATATCAGCACCAGTGCCAAGGGCAGGGGGTATAGAAGGTGCGTATAGTCATTGTAAACCACGGCTTTGTCTGATCCCGGTGCGATATCTTCCCAGGTAGTATTCGGCGGCAACCACACTTCCTCGTCCCAAAATTTATCTAACAGAGCTCGCAACATTTTAAGCACTATTTACGAATAAATCAAGACTTCTATCAATCACACAATTTATTGTTCAAAATAATAATTTATCACGCCATAAACACACCCTTAAAATAATCAGCGACGCGACCGTCCGGCAGCCGACATGACACAGATTGACGTTTGTTTGACAGTTAACAAATGACAAGTGACAGACTACACCTGACCACACTGGTGAGTGTTGCCTTGCAGATAAAACAGTGCAGTAATTGGAATTGTATTCTATTATTTTAAATCATATTTAATTCACATGATCTCGCGCAAAACGATTTTGTAATTTCTCATAACTATGGAAAGTATTTTTACCACAATCCCAGAAAAGCACATTTTATAATATTTTTAAACGCGACGCGACTGTATTCTATTCATTCATTCACAAATCTTATCACTCTATTTGTGACTTTGTGTGAAAGAGAAAACATAATCAATTCATCAATGGTGCTAAAAGAGATAGAGGATAACCTTTACAAGCCCTTGTTTTCATGTGTAGAATGATTGAATTGCATGGTAATTTATTTATTTTAAATAATAATTGTGTAGTTACATTACAAACAACCGCATAATGTTTATACATGTGTAATTGCCATATGTGTCTAGTCTTGTGCTAATTGTTGTGAAGACAGCTGATGGTCAATAATGTTATTTTGTCCGACGTGTGCCAACGTTCTTATGGTAGAGGAAGGTCCAGAGTCGGGACTGCGGTACGCCTGCAACACTTGTCCTTATGTCTATAACGTTAAAAGGAAGGTGTCCTCACGCACATTCCCTAAATTGAAGGTAACTTGTTATGGTCTAAGATTGCATCAGCCTGCATTGACCGCTTGCTTCGGACCACTCAAAAGGATATATTTCATGTTCGTTATCTTTTTCAGGAGCTCGACTATATTATGGGCGGAGCTGCCGCTTGGGAGAATGTAGACTCGACAGATGCTGTGTGCCCTAAGTGTGGACATGGTAAAGCATTCTTCATGCAACTTCAAACTCGCTCAGCCGATGAACCCATGACTACATTCTATCGCTGTTGCAACCACAAGTGTGCACATAACTGGCGTGATTAAAGTGAAAGACTATAACCAGTGACAATATTTAATACTGCCCTAGTATTTAAAACAATACTTGTGCAACATATGAGTATGAATTTCTTCCAAAAACTTAATTTATTTAGTAGTTTTTTACTTAGATACAAAAGTGCTTCAGTCAAAATGAAGGTAGATAAGATGGCTCCAGTAATATCAAGCTTTGAAGATTATGCTTCTGCTAAAGCTGCAGAATTCTTGGGCAAAGGTCAGGTCATAGCGGTGCCAACTGACACAATATACGGACTGGCATGTAGTGCCAACTGTCCGGATGCTATCAAAAAGTTGTATGCAATCAAAGGTAGAGATGCAGCCAAACCAGTGGCTATTTGTGTGTCATACATTTCAGATGTAAGAAAATGGGGTGAAGCTGACCATTTGCCAGATGATTTACTTCACAGCCTGCTACCTGGACCAGTGACAATTGTTCTAGAAAAAACAAAATATCTTGACAATCCATTCCTAAATCCTAGTGCTACAAAAATAGGAATAAGAATACCTGACCATGATTTTGTGAACAGAGTCACCAAGATATTTGATAAGCCTGTTGCATTGACAAGTGCGAATTTCAGTAATGAACCATCCACATTGTCTATCAAAGAGTTTGAACACCTTTTTGGTCATTTAGGAGCTGTTTTTGATGGTGGAGTGTTGAGTCAAGGACTTGAACAGAATAGGACTGGGTCCACAGTGGTGGATTTGTCACAGAAAGGTACCTATGATGTCATAAGAAGAGGTATCTCCTATGACAGGGTGGTGAAGATTGTTGAAAGTTTTGGTTTAAAAAGTATTGTTTAATTTATTTATGGACCCTGTGATAGTTTCTTGTTTGGAATAAATGATATATTACTAAAGCTTTCTTTGTTACTTTTAATGAAATGTAATGTAGATTTAGTTATCACAATAGTAGCCTAATTATGAGATTGTAGGACCCCTCTTTCAGTGATTTATCCCAATGTCTAATGTAAGGACTTCAGGTTAATTAAACAAATACATAATTAAACAAGTTTACTCTGAACTATAACAAGAACAAGCATTTCAATCTTATAAAATAAAAATTTGGCTAACACTCATCAAACTCATTATACAAAATCATTTTTACATATTATCTCAATAATGCAATTTACAATATTTTTTATTTAAATATTATTGGCAGTTAGTAGAAATAAGTACATGGTATCATATAATGAGAGAAAAGAAAGGACTGAGATACATTTTTCGAGTTTTCAGAACAACAATCTATGATTGTGGCCTTACATAATATTTACAGTTTTAGCAATAAATATAACTAATGATTACATTACTAATTTTCACAGAGATGTTGAGATGCCATCAAAATTAATTAGGATGTGTTTATCTATCACTATATTTCATTATAAATAGTTTTTAAAATTACTATTTTTCTAAAAAGGGTTTTCTGCTGGCTGGCAACTTAGCTTCTAGTTTTTGCCATCTACTTGGTGGCCAGACAATGTATGCCGCCCTGGCGTTCACTAAGCCTAAGGAAACGGGCCCAAAAGTGTTGCTGTCAAGTGTGTGGCCTGTGTGGTCACCTTCCACCCAACAGTGACCTTCAGGAACCCTCACATATTGCGATTTGTAGCCCAGAGTAATCACAACGTCCCCCGGCAGCCCAACGATGCGTTTGATTATCTTCTGGTTAGGATCTTTCGGAGACACTAACGATATCACGTCACCTCTCCGCACGTTATAGTCTCTGACTGACCACCTGGACAGGAACACGTAGTCGGTGTTTTTGGAATCCGGGTTGAGTACCGGCTGCATGGATATGCCTTCCACTCTGGCCACATAGCCCACTGTGTCAAGAAAGGTTATACCTATTGGTACACCTAAAATGACGGACCTGCACACACTTTTGAACCACATATATATACCGGTATGTGAGTTTGTAACCGATATATGTCCGGCATAGTCATGCAGAACGTCGATTTTTCTATTTATTATTAAGTAACATTATAAAATTGGATTTTTTTTTTCTGAGGTAGATGGGCAATAAGAATTTTGCGACATTTCAAACTATGACAGTGACGTTTTACACAGTGTTTTCATCAGACGAAAAATTCCCAAGTCCGTCCAGTGCATACGGGGAGTATTGGTGGATTTCTTTTATAAACAATAACTAATTTTAATTTAATAATTTTAGTTAAAACATGAAATTATAAGAGAAACTTTTCTGACATGTTTGTTTTTTGTTGATTATATCACACACTGTTTGATACAACGAGAATATCTTCCCTGTCACGTCACGCTCATTCATCAGTGAATGACCATAGACAAACTTTCGGTCTTTACAAATACTCAAAAAAGTGTTGATGCTTTCTATAGTAAATTACAACCAACCAAACAGAAATTTTGGACATTTTATTTGTGTGTAGCGAGTATAATATCAATTGAATTAAGTTGGATAAACACATGTTTCTATGAATCGGGACCAGTGGAGTGATTTGAAAACAATCATTGATATATGGAAGTGTTCCGTGGTCGAGAAAAACTTACAATCTGCATAATCAGCTGTCAGTGAGATAGATCATCTGTCCCTGTAAATATAAAAGCTAAGACAATCACAACACGTTTTAGTTTGATATGTGTGTATAATGAAGTAAACAATAGAGCTACGATGTGACCCTGGTCGCGCTCGGGACAGGCAGCGATCTCGAAGCAGATATGGGGTAATAACCTAACAGTGGAGTGAGGCTGGTAACGATATGGCTGGACTCCCGTGAGGAGCGCACGAGTTTCACGATCGGAATATTGGTGAATGCAGAAATATGTCCGGCGACTACCCGTTCACGGCGAAAATCGTGAGCCCGGTTAAGTGCAATGAGAAGCCCTGGGATCTGTGGGTCAGTGAAATAGGGCACCTGTCGCCGCGGCGGGACGATGACGCCACGTTCACGTCGCCGGCGGCGGTGGACGCCANGATATATTTCATGTTCGTTATCTTTTTCAGGAGCTCGACTATATTATGGGCGGAGCTGCCGCTTGGGAGAATGTAGACTCGACAGATGCTGTGTGCCCTAAGTGTGGACATGGTAAAGCATTCTTCATGCAACTTCAAACTCGCTCAGCCGATGAACCCATGACTACATTCTATCGCTGTTGCAACCACAAGTGTGCACATAACTGGCGTGATTAAAGTGAAAGACTATAACCAGTGACAATATTTAATACTGCCCTAGTATTTAAAACAATACTTGTGCAACATATGAGTATGAATTTCTTCCAAAAACTTAATTTATTTAGTAGTTTTTTACTTAGATACAAAAGTGCTTCAGTCAAAATGAAGGTAGATAAGATGGCTCCAGTAATATCAAGCTTTGAAGATTATGCTTCTGCTAAAGCTGCAGAATTCTTGGGCAAAGGTCAGGTCATAGCGGTGCCAACTGACACAATATACGGACTGGCATGTAGTGCCAACTGTCCGGATGCTATCAAAAAGTTGTATGCAATCAAAGGTAGAGATGCAGCCAAACCAGTGGCTATTTGTGTGTCATACATTTCAGATGTAAGAAAATGGGGTGAAGCTGACCATTTGCCAGATGATTTACTTCACAGCCTGCTACCTGGACCAGTGACAATTGTTCTAGAAAAAACAAAATATCTTGACAATCCATTCCTAAATCCTAGTGCTACAAAAATAGGAATAAGAATACCTGACCATGATTTTGTGAACAGAGTCACCAAGATATTTGATAAGCCTGTTGCATTGACAAGTGCGAATTTCAGTAATGAACCATCCACATTGTCTATCAAAGAGTTTGAACACCTTTTTGGTCATTTAGGAGCTGTTTTTGATGGTGGAGTGTTGAGTCAAGGACTTGAACAGAATAGGACTGGGTCCACAGTGGTGGATTTGTCACAGAAAGGTACCTATGATGTCATAAGAAGAGGTATCTCCTATGACAGGGTGGTGAAGATTGTTGAAAGTTTTGGTTTAAAAAGTATTGTTTAATTTATTTATGGACCCTGTGATAGTTTCTTGTTTGGAATAAATGATATATTACTAAAGCTTTCTTTGTTACTTTTAATGAAATGTAATGTAGATTTAGTTATCACAATAGTAGCCTAATTATGAGATTGTAGGACCCCTCTTTCAGTGATTTATCCCAATGTCTAATGTAAGGACTTCAGGTTAATTAAACAAATACATAATTAAACAAGTTTACTCTGAACTATAACAAGAACAAGCATTTCAATCTTATAAAATAAAAATTTGGCTAACACTCATCAAACTCATTATACAAAATCATTTTTACATATTATCTCAATAATGCAATTTACAATATTTTTTATTTAAATATTATTGGCAGTTAGTAGAAATAAGTACATGGTATCATATAATGAGAGAAAAGAAAGGACTGAGATACATTTTTCGAGTTTTCAGAACAACAATCTATGATTGTGGCCTTACATAATATTTACAGTTTTAGCAATAAATATAACTAATGATTACATTACTAATTTTCACAGAGATGTTGAGATGCCATCAAAATTAATTAGGATGTGTTTATCTATCACTATATTTCATTATAAATAGTTTTTAAAATTACTATTTTTCTAAAAAGGGTTTTCTGCTGGCTGGCAACTTAGCTTCTAGTTTTTGCCATCTACTTGGTGGCCAGACAATGTATGCCGCCCTGGCGTTCACTAAGCCTAAGGAAACGGGCCCAAAAGTGTTGCTGTCAAGTGTGTGGCCTGTGTGGTCACCTTCCACCCAACAGTGACCTTCAGGAACCCTCACATATTGCGATTTGTAGCCCAGAGTAATCACAACGTCCCCCGGCAGCCCAACGATGCGTTTGATTATCTTCTGGTTAGGATCTTTCGGAGACACTAACGATATCACGTCACCTCTCCGCACGTTATAGTCTCTGACTGACCACCTGGACAGGAACACGTAGTCGGTGTTTTTGGAATCCGGGTTGAGTACCGGCTGCATGGATATGCCTTCCACTCTGGCCACATAGCCCACTGTGTCAAGAAAGGTTATACCTATTGGTACACCTAAAATGACGGACCTGCACACACTTTTGAACCACATATATATACCGGTATGTGAGTTTGTAACCGATATATGTCCGGCATAGTCATGCAGAACGTCGATTTTTCTATTTATTATTAAGTAACATTATAAAATTGGATTTTTTTTTTCTGAGGTAGATGGGCAATAAGAATTTTGCGACATTTCAAACTATGACAGTGACGTTTTACACAGTGTTTTCATCAGACGAAAAATTCCCAAGTCCGTCCAGTGCATACGGGGAGTATTGGTGGATTTCTTTTATAAACAATAACTAATTTTAATTTAATAATTTTAGTTAAAACATGAAATTATAAGAGAAACTTTTCTGACATGTTTGTTTTTTGTTGATTATATCACACACTGTTTGATACAACGAGAATATCTTCCCTGTCACGTCACGCTCATTCATCAGTGAATGACCATAGACAAACTTTCGGTCTTTACAAATACTCAAAAAAGTGTTGATGCTTTCTATAGTAAATTACAACCAACCAAACAGAAATTTTGGACATTTTATTTGTGTGTAGCGAGTATAATATCAATTGAATTAAGTTGGATAAACACATGTTTCTATGAATCGGGACCAGTGGAGTGATTTGAAAACAATCATTGATATATGGAAGTGTTCCGTGGTCGAGAAAAACTTACAATCTGCATAATCAGCTGTCAGTGAGATAGATCATCTGTCCCTGTAAATATAAAAGCTAAGACAATCACAACACGTTTTAGTTTGATATGTGTGTATAATGAAGTAAACAATAGAGCTACGATGTGACCCTGGTCGCGCTCGGGACAGGCAGCGATCTCGAAGCAGATATGGGGTAATAACCTAACAGTGGAGTGAGGCTGGTAACGATATGGCTGGACTCCCGTGAGGAGCGCACGAGTTTCACGATCGGAATATTGGTGAATGCAGAAATATGTCCGGCGACTACCCGTTCACGGCGAAAATCGTGAGCCCGGTTAAGTGCAATGAGAAGCCCTGGGATCTGTGGGTCAGTGAAATAGGGCACCTGTCGCCGCGGCGGGACGATGACGCCACGTTCACGTCGCCGGCGGCGGTGGACGCCAAGGGTGGCGCGTCCGTGCGGCGCGGCCTGGACGCGCACCCCTACAAGCAGGCGGACAGGCAGGCGCGCTACCGCCGCGCCGGCCTCAACCGCCTCAAGTACGAGAGTATGAGCCTGCACGGCCTGTTCCCGCAGATGGACAACTTGAACGCGGCAGTGTGTCACATGTGTGGTGTCATCGTGAAGTGCAGTGCGGCTTACAGACACTTGCTAGAGTCCCACACGGGGGCCGAGCCCCTCCCCCCACCGCCGCCTCCTGTCTCCACACACAAAAGTCGAAGCCGACATAAAAAGGAGCCTCCACCACCCCCTATCCCTGTAGATTTACTCCCAGTAAAAATGGATTCTTCCCCAGTCCACACGGCCACACCTCCATTATCAAGGCTAATGTTACCACCGCAGCCTGACCTACAGTACCTGGACGAGGCCAGCACATCCTCCACTGTGCCGGGGGAGGTGAAGGTGAGCATGGAGTGCGGAGAGTTACCAGTCGTCAGTATACAGGACACAGAGGATCTGCCCCTCGGTGAAAATTTAACTGATGATATTTTTGCAATAATGAATTCTGAAGGCATACAGAGCGCAGATGACATCACAAATGCAGCAGACTGGAAAAATATAATCAGGGATATTGGAAATATGGGTGAGATAAATTTTCCCCAAGCTTCTGATAATGTTCCAACACAGGATTTGTATGCTCCCATTCACACGTCATCACTATCAGCATATGCAATTTCAGATTCAGATTTATCCAACATTCAATTTGCGCCGAACACATCGCCGATGCTGCCGACGGTGATGGACACGACCGTACTGAACCCTCCGCCCCTGAAGCCGGCTGCCACGCCGACCACACCGTCGACGAAATCATCCAGATCGAAAACTAGTAAAACGAAGTTTAATTTACGAGAATACGACCCGAACAAGCACTGCGGGGTGGTGACCGCAGAGAACCCTAAGCCGTGCACGCGGTCGCTGACGTGCAAGGCGCACGCGCTGTCTCTGCGGAGGATGGTGGAGGGGCGCTCCAAGCCGTTCGACACTCTGCTGGCGGAGCACCGAGCGTCGCGGGACGCGGGCGCGGCCGCGGCGGCGGCGGCGGCGGCCGCGCCC
>NWSH02000085.1:3166284-3180359 GCA_002382865.2 Heliothis virescens
CGCTCCCGCCCCCGCGCTCGCGCCGCCCGTGCCCGCGCCCGCGCCGCCGCCCGCCGCCCCCCTCACCCTCCCACCGCTCCTGGTCAATACGTCGATAGACCTCAGCTCCTTCAACGGCCTCACCGCCGAGCAGCAGGTCAACGACATCTACGCGAGTCTCCTCAACGTGGAGGACCCCAACTCGGTGCTACCCGACACGTCGAGCATCACGTCGCTTCTGAGCCAGCCGCTGGCTCCAGAGGCGTTTCTGATGCCGGACGACGCGGAGATCCCGACCGACGTCCCCATCCTCAGCATAGCGTCGCCGCTGGAGACGCCGGCGGCGCGGCTGGACGACAAGCCGGACGAGGCGCCGCCGCCGCTGGTGCCGGCGGACGTGTGCTGGTACTCGTCGTGCCCGCGCCCGCTGGCCATCTGCACCTTCAACGCGTCGCACGCCGGCGGCGCCATCACATTAGGTAAAAAATTCGCGACCGTTCGGAGTAACATAAAGTCGTCGCTGTCGCGTACGCAGTGTAAATCGTCGGGCAGCGTGAACAATTACTATTATAATCCTAACGCCCTGTCGTTATCGAAGACTGTGCATATGAACGCTAGTAAAACGAATAAACCCGAAGTGCGTAAACTGATAGTGACGTGTAGTGGCGGGGCGGGCACGAGAGCCGACAAGGAGGTGCAGCAGACGCTGAGCGAGCTGTTCGGCGGGGAGGTGCGGCACGCGCTCAACGGGCACGCGCCGGCCGAGCGCCGCCGGCCGCCGCTCAAGCTGGCGCCGGGCAAGCGGCCGCCCGCGCCCGTGCTCGACCTCGGCTTCTCGCTCGACCCGCTCTTGGCTGATGAGAAGTGCTGAGCACCAATAAGCAATCACCGGTTGTGTAGTCACATAATAATTGTATATTTATTTTTCTGTAAAGAATCGAATCGGATTCGCGTATGTAAAATGTAAAATAATCACGAATTTTCCCGAACGGAATTTAATGTAACGATAATGTTAAATCTCATTTTTTTTCGTCAACAAGCGAACTAATGTTTGTATTATTTTGTATATTATTTTATAAGATTTTTTTAAAATCCTTCTCCGATACGAGAGTCGGTATGTGTCAATGAAGAATTAAAAATAGATTATTACAGAATGGTTGTATTTTTTCGAAATGACATATTACTCATTGTTGATACTGAATTGAATACTGATAAATGGCCTAGGATTAATAATGGTTTAATGTGATGAAAATTTCCATGTAAAAATATAAATACTATTAAAATAAGTATATCCGTAATAGTAAATCGCCTCCTTTGGAAAATAAAGGCAAATACCTCAATAACTAAAATAACTTGTTTTAATTGACCGGTTCGCACCTAAAAATGTGTTTTGTATGAATAAATCGAGCCTGGGAACAGGTTTCCCATTAGTTCCTATGAGTGCTTGCTGCTGGTTACCTGCGCTGACGTGTGCTAGTGTGTGTGAACATTTGTAGTTAAATAGAATGTTGATTATTCGCCTCCCACGATTTGGGCGAGGACAGGCGAAGGTCTTGGAACAAACAGTCGTACAATAGCTTGTAAACATCGGCTTACTGTGCATGTCCAGTGGGCATGCCTTGGCAATGCATCGGTTATTATAATGGACGTGAACGATGCTGCCGCAGTAATCAAATCAGACTCACTACTTACGTAGCATCCGTTTGATACGTTATTTTTAAACACAATAGGCTTGTATGTTGCATGTGGTATCCGGTGGTGACGTATTTTATGATTAACGCCGTATCCAAAATAAAATCTTAAACATCTGTTTAAGTAAACAGGTTCCAAAAAAGCATTCAACCTTCCAAAAACCCCATTAATTAATTTTAGTGACCATAACATATTCAATCTTTCGATACTTGCATGCGGGCTATTCCTTACGACCTATAGGGACACAAACCCAAAGGCCCTATGTAAACTTAACTACCTCTACAAAGACAAGAGGATAACATCCTAATCTTGTTATGTATAGTAATAATTACACCATGCCACAGGTGTTTTACACTTGAAACCTGCACAAAGGCTGGTCTTCACATGGTTTACCACGCTCCACAGGTGGCTGATACAGAATCAAGTCAAACTTATTACATAAAGAGACTGACTAGGACTTCCAAAGAATATCCTAAAGAACAAGCAAAAATTTGCCTCGGGAAGAAACATTTATTTCGAATTGTTATTCATCTTATAGCATAACGGAAAATCTCATGATTTGATTGACGGGTACCACCTATCCACGAAAATCCTGACACAACTACTCGTGCCCTAAAAAATCTAGTACTTAAGCTCATGGTAATTAAAGGCACCAATACAATGCCTTTCGGTTTAATGGTCGCAAGCGTAAACTATGCTGTCTGAGATTTTGCACTAAATTATACAGCCGGCTACTGTCCTTCGAAAACAGCCACCGCGCCCGAGGTACGGCTGAACATCACCTAATACAATTTCGCGAAATCCCACGCAATGTTCGTTATGCCCTTCACGGTACAGTAATTAACTTAATTATAAGCATACTAGGCTATAATAAAGCTCTATCGTATCGGTACACATATACTGAAAAGTTTTCGGCGATATTTGTAACTTATCATCCACAGATATAAGGCCTCTTGTGCACATACGTTTTACTGCCGCAAAAACCCAACGGTAAATTCACCGTATTTTGCCACAGCAATCAGTATTGTATGGAGCACTATAAAAATGTGCCGTAAACAGGACCTCTTAGATTGAGGTATTGACCTATCCTATCTACCACAGGTACTGTCTATGTTCCTACACTGGCCTACACATCTACACGAAAAACCTTTTCTCAGGGACAGTTTACTAACATACTTAGGTTCTTATCGACCATAACGACATCATGTCGCATAAGAACAGTGTCTACGGATGTTACAATCCCACAATGATTGAATATGAAGCGCATTCAACTGCTTGTTACGCGCGCAAATTACGAGACAACTCAATGTAATTGGCGCTGTAGTGACGGGTTGCTAACGTGCCATTATTTAATGATCACCAGACCACATGGGCAGATAGTTAAGTGCGGTTACTTAAGTACGTAGTTGTAAGTTTCCTTAAACTCCGCAATAACATAGCCAGGTATGTTGTGTGGTTTCCGGCGAAGCCGCAATTAATTTCCACCTGCTACTTAACAACTTTTCTAATGGTAAGACGGACGTATGGTCGTATAAGAAGCTTCTATTGCATTATATAGCAAGAGTAGTCACATCCTTCCTTGGGAATATAAGTAGGTTTCACGCAATACCATAATAACATCTAAGTACTTAAATACGCTTTTACTCAATCGCGATACTTAAATAAAATATTGATAGACCGTTAATACCACGTGGGCGTAAGCCAGACAGGCTTCTCTCTCAATTAATTTCTGAAGTTCTTAAAATAGCTAAGCTGGGAATTGATACAATTATGTTTTGCTAACTTCTTATCGTGTAGGCTGCAGGTTTATCTGTGTAGGTACACTTAACAAGTTCTCAGTTTTCCCAAACATCTAAGATGTCGAACTAGAGTAGGCGACGACGGCAACCTTCTATATTACGGGGTGCTTTCAGCAATTTTAACATCCACGATAAAATTTCGGCATTAACACAATCAAAGTTACAAAATACCTGAATAGCACAAAAAGACAGATCATATCTACCTAGCCTTTTCCCAACTATGTTGGGGTCGGCTACCGTCTAACCGGATGCAGCTGAGAACCAGTGTTTTGCATGAAGCGACTGCCTGTCTGACATCCACAACCTAGTTACCCATTGGTAAGACTGGTTGTCCGACTTTCTGGTTTCTGACTACCCGTGACGAATGCTTTGGCTGGCCAAATGATAGCCGAGACCCACCAGTTTATAGTACCTTCCGAAACACGGAAGAACTCGACAAAAGAGACAATAAAAATTCCAATAATCAGCAATAAAACAATGTAATATTTCATATTGATTTATTAATATATACTTTTAAGTTTCTACATTTCACAAATCAATATCGATTGCCGATTGGCTAACGTTTACGCAGCAGTCCAACCGCAGAGTATAAATATTTACGTTATTTCTTATGCAAGCATTAAAATGTCTTGTAACACATTAAATTAGTGCCATAGATGATATTCGACGTTCGTTTTGATAGTCAAAAAATGTTAAGAAATATTTGAAATTCATGATCTCAGATTTTATTGATTTCATGAGTTTAAGGACAGGGGTGACACGATCAGTCTGGTGTCAGTCTCGTCAGAATGATGGGAGAATGATCGTGTAACCGGTTGATTGACGGACTGATGGTCCAAAATGTACCGTGTTTTTTGTCCGTCAGTCTGAGACTGATGCCAGAATGACGCCAGACTGATCGTGTAACCCCTGTCTTAGAAATGGTTTAAGATCTGAAAAGTAAGTTTACTTATCCACACTGATTGAAAGATGAAGAGAGGCGACAGATTTCTAATACAGTTTGACCTTAATTCTGTCGTGATAGCAAATAATTTCTACAAGAATATATAATTCGTTCAGATTCTTCGTCAATTAATCAGTAGGGATTAAAGTTTATGCTTGTTTTTTTTTCTAGTTTTGGCGCCATAATTTGACTAGACATAAAACGTCAAATCACAAAGTTTTCACAAAATTTTTAGAAATTCTTCTTCGACGATAAAAACGGACTAAGATTAGCATCAAACAAAATAATTAAAGATAGAAGTTTCAATTTATTTATAAAAACAAGATTATTTCTTCTTTATCCGTCCTCCTTTCGTTTTTGATTTGACGATGCCTTTGAACTGTTTCGACGTGACGGCCTTTTTCCTGTGGAAAAAGAATGCGTTACAACATTGTTCAGAATAACCAATTTTCAGTTTCATAAATTTTCAGTATACCTATTTTTAGGTTACGAAAATCTGCTAATGTCAACGCGCTCTAATCTATACTAATATTATAAAGCTGAAGAGTTTGTTTGTTTGAACGCGCTAAGCTCAGGTACTATACCTACTACTGGTCCGATTTAAGAAATTCTTTCAGTGTTAGATAGCTCATTTATCGAGGAAGGCTATAGGCTACTTTTTATCCGGATGCGCCGAGTAGTTATTTATATACTAGTTCCCGCCAGCGGTTTCACCCGCTTCCCGACGGAACTATATCCCGCAGCAGGATAATATGAAGTTATTTTGGTATGAAAGTAGATTAGTGTTAAGTTTCATCAAAATCCATTTAGTAGATTTTGCGTAAAGAGGAACAAACATGCATACATACAACTTTTGCATTTATAATATTAGTAAGGATGCTTATAAAAAAAACAAAGACGTAAATATTCATAGTCATACAATAAGAAGTTATTCCAATGATTTATTTAATTTCACCACCACAGAGCGATGTTTTTTACTCAACTTGGAACCGTGCCAACATAAACTAGATGAAGTTCATGAAATTCGGTCCAGTATTTCCGGAGATAGCGGAATGCAACTTAAACGTTGTTATTGTTGTATTTATGTTGAGATTAGTACCTTAGCCTCGACCTATATTTAAGATGTTTACGATTGTTACGAGATTTACTTTTTATTTTTATGTTATTGTCTGTATAGACAAGCTTTTAAATATGAAAGCTTTTACAAAGAACTATAGAAAAACCGGCCAAGTGCGAGTCGGACTCGCACACGAAGGGTTCCGTTCCATTATCTTTGAAAAATAAATGAACTCATTACCTACAATTAGCCAAAACACAAACTTTTCTCGACAACAAAAAATAACTTTGTTTTTCATACAAATATATGAATAACAAAGTTATAATTTGCGGTTACTGAAAAAGTGTTATATCTCAAAAACTACTGACTGTATCTTGTTCAAATCAATTTTGGTTGGTAGTTTTTATTGAGATCTATAACATATATTTTTTTCAGATTTTTCACTTTGGTAGTTTAAGAATTACAGGGGGGGGGACACACATTTTGGCACTTTGGGAGTGTCTTACTCTAAAAATGATTGACTTTAGGAAAAAATGGTTTCAGAAACCTCAGTACCATTTTTTAAGACTTATCCATAGACACCCCACACGTATAGGTTTGATGAAAAAAAATATTTTTTGTTTCAGTTTCATGTATGGGGAGCACCCCCTAACATTATTATTTATTTATTTTTATACAAAAATCGTAAAGCGGTTCATATAATACATCTACCTACCAAGTTTTAACTCTGTAGTCCTAATAGTTTTGGAATAAAGTGGCTGTGACATACGGACGGACGGACAGACAGACAGACATGACGAATCTATAAGGGTTCCGTTATTTGCCATTCGGCTACGGAACCCTAAAAATGATGCTCCGAGTATTAAATAATCCGATATTGTAGACCTACTTTTGAGGGATCGCTTGAAGATAGTTTCCGGGGAGCTTCTTACTGCGTACCAAACGAACTTCTTCGTGCAAAAAATAGCCTATGGCTTTATCGATAAATTATGGACTAAGTTACACTGAAATATTTTTTCAAACTGGACTAGAGGTTACTTATTAGCGCCTCAGCTTTATAACATGTAGGTACGAAATAATCAAAACTACAAAAATCTTACGGCCGTTCTCAATAACCTATCTATCTCTGGATTTGCTTACTAGAGATAGAATTTTGACATTAGCCCCATACAAGTAATGTCAAATTCCTATCTCTAGTAAGCAAATCCAGAGATAGACAGAATATTGAATTCCGCAGTTAGACAACAACGCAGGAGTGGCGGGTCTTGACGTCAAGGTTGTCTAAAGTTTGAACAAAATCAATCGTGACGTCACACGAAAGCTAAGCGCGCTGTATCTTCATTGTAGAGGGAACTAAAGTACAATATTTGATGCATTGCATATATAAGACTGACCAATAACCATTTTTGTTTTTTAAGGTGCATTCGACCACTAGAAGCGGGAAATTCAAATATAAAATGGTTTTTTCATGTTTTACCTAAGTTAACATTCAATATGAGGTGTGATCTTATGATTGGCGGTTATAATATCCCACAAAGTAATTTCTGATGTCCTTGTTTAACTCCGAAACTTCTTATTATGAACTATAAACTGACGAAACTATGATATTTCGCAATAAAACGTTTTTTACAGTTACATTTAAATTGTAAGAAGTTTCGGAGTTAAACAAGGACATCAGAAATTACTTTGTGGGATATTATAACCGCCAATCATAAGATCACACCTCATATTGAATGTTAACTTAGGTAAAACATGAAAAAACCATTTTATATTTGAATTTCCCGCTTCTAGTCGTCGCATTCACCTTAACATATCTCTATAGAACTTACCTTTTATTCAGATTCTTCCTAGATAGCGGTAGATACGCGTAGGGATCATGTTTCCCTTGCTTCTTGATATCACCCTTCGCTTTCTTAGACTTGTACTCTGTGCCTGCACCTGATGCCACGGAAGCAGCTGAACCGAGAGGCCTAGGAAGCAGAGAAATTATTTTATGTAAATCAAAATATTTTTTTAAATTTCAGTGTTTAATAGGTGTCATTGCACCAGCGTCGGAAGTTGGCGGTGTTACACCCTCGTGCCTGGGAGGGCACGTAAATCCGTCGTCCTCGATTGTTACTCAGTAGCAGTCGTAGTTATAATTCCACGTCAGAGACCGTCAGGCGGATTTGAGGAAACTCTGACACTAGGGCTAGTCAGGTGTTTAAACCTGCAGCTCACTCGATAAGAAGACTGGCCGCTAGTGTTAAAGTTTTCTCAAATCCACTTGACGGCCTCTGACGTAGAATCAGTCTGATGATGACCTACCTATGGATGCCCTTCCCTCCGGCGCGGTACTTGGAGCCCACAGTGACGGTGGAGGCGCGACTGCGGCCGGACTTGCCGCTCTTCACGCTGAGGATGTCGTCGTAACGACGCTTCGCTCCAGGCTTTAGGAGTTTCGACGGTTTCTTGTCTACTTCTTCTTCTGCGTCTATAGGAATTGAGCTTGATTTTAATATTCAATTGGATTTGTATATGTAGCATGAATCTATAAATATGGAGATGTGAAACTAAAGATGGAATATAATGTAAAACTTCTCTAAAAGTTGATGTAAAAAAATATCTCGCCAAAACGCTTTGTAAATGCCATCTCCCAAAAAACAATATTGAACAAAAAATAACACATCGAAATCAATTCATTTGTTAAAGATCTCCGGTGCCACAGACTCACAAAAACACGGTCAAACTTAAAAACCCCCCTTTGCATTGGAGGTAAATTATTAAGAACACATCATAAAGTCAATTTATTTTATTTCAGGTAGACCTATTACAGGTTCTTATGAAAAGTTAAGCTAGTTGCACGGTTCCAAGGAGTTGGTCTCATGGAGAAGAACCGGCAAGAAACTCCATAGAAGAACAAACTTTGGTATAATTTTTTAACCCTTTAGAAACATTAACTTACCAGTATCATCAGTGTCCGTATCAATATCACCACTTGGCCGTGGTTCATCATCACCATCATCACCGAACGCGTCATCAGTGATGATCAGCCTACCATCCGGCGCGGTCTTGAAGCCACCGTCCTTCTTCTTCTGCGCTTTCACTTCTGTTGCCTTCTGTTTGCGGGATGGGTCCGTTGCTGTTCGAAATAAGAGGATTGTGTGAAAGAAAGTTATAAGCGGTGGTTTAAAAATACAATGTATAGTGAAAAAAGAATACTGCGTGGATAAAGACGCTGCCTCGACCTATTCAGATATATTGGTCAACGATATTTTTTAAAATCGGATAACGAAATAATTTAAAGGTTCTTTGAAGAAAAAATTAAACATAATAAAATAATGCAAACAAAAAGATCAAAATTTTAAATATCATTAAAACAACGAAATAACTCTTCAATGTAACTAGGGCAGAAAATTCTATATTCAAGACCAGAGAGAGAAAGAGAATTACCTGTAATCTTCCTAGAAGCAGACACATCAGCCAGATCCACAATATTCTCCGGGTCATCTTCGATCCAGGCCTGGTTTTTGCCTTTAGCCTTCTTGGCCTTAGGCTTAGACCGTTCCTCTTCATCATCAAGGAACTCCATTTCGGAGTCAGAATCCTTTAGAATATCTTCCAGGGTCTTTGAGGTGCCCTTGATTGGCATGTCCGTGTCTGAATCGCCGTCCGATTGGTCTCTGAAAGGGTGGTTGGTTAGATGTTGTGTGACTATTTAAGTAGGTGCATGAAAGGAAGTATGTGTGTTTGTGGGAAACAAATCCTGTAGCAAAGAAATGTCAGACTCTTTAAAATCTTTCCATGTTCACTCTTTAAAATCATCTTATTGCTTTTTCGCTATTTACGTTTTAGAAGAAGTTGAGACAAGCAAATAAAACTTGTTAGACTAGAATTAGAGCATGTTTGATTTTACGAATAACAAGTGCTTTTACAAAAAGCTGGATTACTACAGTACATTGAGACAAAAAACTTCTCCAATGACTGAATAACTATACAGCAATTTAAGGTATAAACCACAGAGTAAGCTGCCTATTTCAAATGCCGCGAATTTCGTGGTGACATCATCATACCAGCCTAACAGCAATCCAAAACCTAAAAATCAAATCACCCACCTCTGTCCATCCTTCTGCCTCTTCTTCCTATTATCCATCTTCCTGATATTCCTCAGTCTCCTCAGCATGACGTCATCAGTTTGCGGTATCAGTTTCTCCACGGTATCAGCTCCGAACTTCCTCAACATCTTGGTGAGGAAGTAGCCTATTTCCAGACGGGAGTGCCTCTTGCAGTCTTCGGGCATAGCAGAGAGGGTTTTGAAGATTAGGGGCAAACTACCCGCGAGTACATCCGTGGGTAAGACTTTTGTGTAGACCTGTGAATGGGAGATTAGTTGAGTGTTGCCCAAATAATACGAAAAATAAGTTAGGGAGCTCTTAAGCTCTTAAGGCTGCTTCTTAAAGCAGCCGCAATGTTCATAATATCTTTAAAACAGCTGAGCCGATTTTGATGAAACATGCCTAAGCACCATAACTGGAACACTAGCTTTCATCTTCAAATAACCGCATCCAAATCGGTTCGTCCGATTAAGAGCTATGGTGTGACAGACAGACGCACATAGTGGGCCAAGTATAACACTTCCTTTGGGTAGGGGGTTATATATACAGGAATTTACATAATTACGAAGTTAAGAGCCATATTACCCTACTCGGCCAAAGTCTAAGCAACTGACGATGAACCTACCTTCAAGAAGCTCATGCAAGCAGCCACGACCTCCCTGTTGGAGTTGGTCATGTGTTCCACCACGGTCTCCAGGAGACTCTGCACGGTGCTCAGTCCCATGTCTTCCGAGAAGTTGAACAAGGCTGACGCTATGGCGCGGAGGGTCGCGCTTATTATGCGCGGGAGTGGCGCTGTGAGACCCGATGTTAGCATGTCTACGAATGCTTGCATGCCTAGGAACAATGGTGTATAAATAAAATTGTGGTGTAACTTGGGAGATATATTTGTATTGACATGGAAAGATTGTGAAATAAAAAATACCTATTTTTGGAGCTTATTACTTAATTTATGTAAAGTAAAAAATGGAACTAAATTTCGTAAATATAATATTTTTTTGTTCATGATTTTTAAGTCTACATGGAAGCTGATCATTTTAATTTATACAGCAATCATAAAATAACAAACCTTCATCAAAACAATATTAGATCCATTTGAAAGTGTTTTAACCAATGTCAATGAAAATTCAACCTTATTCTCATACAAATAAGGTCAACATACCTCCTTCCTGAGACTTGAGCACGTTACCAACGCTGTTGATAAGGTTGAACGCACACTGGCGACACTTGCTGTTGATATCCTTGGTGCATATGACGGACTCGGCGATCGCGCTCTTCAGTAGCTTGCTCTCCGCGTTCAGGAACGGCGTCGAGTTTATTAGGTGTTCTATACATCTGCGTGGAATGGTTTTGTAAGTATAAAGATGAATTAAAAGTGGAATGTTTCTAGTTTGATTTTGATTTATGTTGTATTTTTGAATTTTGGAGCGTTGATTTATGGTTGAACGTCCCAAGTATGTCTATTTAATCATAGGAACCGCATTATAGCCCAATTTACAACTTTTACCATGTTTTCAAAGGATGGATATGACCTTGTATTTTTATTTTTACTATAACATTTATTATTCATTCCTTGGGCAAATACATACATTGGGTGCAGTTTATAAAAAATATCTTGTTATTATCAGATAAATGGAAAAATTGCCAAATTCGTCGATATCAAATATCCTTGCATAACTTGTAAAATTGTGAACCGAAAAATAATTAACAAACAAAGCACACTCACCTTAACCTAGCTGCCTTACTGCTATCAGCGACCTTATTCAAAGAGCTCATCAACAGCTTCTTAATCTTCTTATAATTATCTTTCAAAAATTGCTTACAACATTCCTTATCACTCTTGAAAATCTCTTCCAATATCCTATACGCCTTCTTATGTTCCATTTCTAATATTTTAACCTTTTCCCTATACTTCAACTCTGTTTTCTTATTATCTCCCTCCGTATCTTGTTCAGAAATATCTTTTTTAGCCTTTTTGTGCTTTTTCGGGTCTTCTAAAACCGTTTCGCAGAGGGGATAGACCCAGTCTTCGAATAGTTTGGCTATGCGCTCGCTAGATTGGTATAAAACTAAAGCCCTTATGATGTCTAGAATGGATTCTCGTTGGAATTGGTTGTCTTTCGATGTCTCTAGCTGCTGTAAGGCGTTCGTGAATAGTTCCTCGCGTAGGGATTGTTCGCTGATTGTTAGGTATACCTTGAAGAAGGATTTGATTTACTTCTTGGCAGGAAAAACTTTAGGGTTATAAAGGAAGAATTATTCAAAAGCTTCATAGGATGTGGAATTGCTGTGGTCAGCAAAATTAATACGTAGATACAAATCACACTAATGGCCAGTTTCTGAGCACCTTTATCGGTGGTTTATCTATTCATTTTCCTAATAGATATATAATAGAATAGATAACCTTTCGATAGCGAGACTCAGAAACCGGCCATAATAAAGGCGAGTTTGTAAGTGTGTGGGTTTGTTAGTTACTTCTTCAGGTGCAAACGACTCGACCAATTTTGATAAAATTTAGGGTGCCAGCATCCTAAATTTTTTACCCGGGTTCGGGAAGAAAGCGTTTGCTAGAGCTAGTGTTGAACAAAAGTTTTTTTTGTCATAATACTTTTTATATAAAAAATACAAGAATTTATTCAAACTTTAACATACCTGTATAGTTTCCAAAGCCGCTAACCTCTGCCCCTCAGCACTACTACCCTTCGCGGGCGACATATAAATATTCAACAAAATCGGCAAATAGTTCTTAGCGAACCTGCCCAACTCTTGGGAATCTCCCTCATTATCCTCTGAGCAACTGATCAATTTCCTCAAAGCCTGCATTACAGACAAACGGAACTCCGGATTGTCTTTCAATACACTACCTAAGACCCTCGCCACAGATTTAAAATTATCCTTTATATCCTTAGGGCTATTGCAAAATGAAGGCAAAAGTGCCCAAAATTGATTGCACAATAACTCATAAGTATGCGATCCGGGGACATCTTTCATTTGAGTAAGTTCCCTAGACTTTTTCCTGCAAAATGTTGCCATTTCCAAAATTTCCGTCGCAAAGAATTTTAGATTCGAATTTGTTATTTTTTCTTTAAGTACTGGTAAGAGC
Organism: Heliothis virescens; assembly: GCA_002382865.2. Lineage (NCBI taxonomy): Eukaryota > Metazoa > Arthropoda > Insecta > Lepidoptera > Noctuidae > Heliothis > Heliothis virescens. The sequence goes on from NWSH02000085.1 coordinate 3,178,952, forward strand.
CAACTGCGTTCTAGATTTATTGTTTCTGGTCCGTCTCTTAATGGTATTATGCGTAGAACGAATTCTGGGCCGAGCGCTTTAATGGCGCACCCTGTAGCGTATTCCACTTCTTTGTCGTTGTCAAAGTTGTGACTCTCGCGACGGTCGTTCAATTTCTTTAGAAGAGGTCCCAAGGAGTTTGCTACTTTGTCGTTGCCGATCTGTTGAACAAAATTTAAATAAAATTTAGGCATATTAAAGATGTAAAAATCTTTTTCGTGAAATTTAAATGAATGTGTGTGTGACATAAAAATTCCGATTCATATAGTTAATCACCAGGATACATGTTTTAACTACAGATTCCAAGCATTAAAATTGAGACAAGTGATTTGAGCCTGTTTTCATCAGAATCCCCTAAAATTTAAGTGCCCCAAAAAACAAAAGAAGTGACATAAAATTTGTTTTAAGTGTTCCTTACTTTGGTTTATTTTAGGGGCTACTGATAAAAATCATTAGTCTCTGATTTGGTACACAGGACAGAAAAAAACACGTTTTTTATGAAAAAGACCTTTTCGGTAGGAACTCCGTTAATAAAAATAAATAAGCCAGATTTACCTCAAAACACACAGCGATAGTAAGTATAACGTGTCGTATGGCCTGGTTGAACGGGTTATCCAGTCCAGTGCCGATGCTCTTGAATATCGCGTCTATGTGAACTTTGTGCTTTATGTACGTCTCGTCCGATTCTAGGGCTAACTTCACGCAGTCGAGTAACACTGCCTGTGGGAAGGAATAATTGTGTTTAACTTTGATATATCGATACCAGAAGTATCAATTAACGTAAGGGACATTTTGGCGAAAATGAGTTATATATATCACTGGATTCAGAATTTTCTGCTCTATCGATTGGTATTATTGAAAAAATTCTATCATTAAAAAAAAATCCCTTACATTAAAAATTTTTGGCCTGCGTAAAACGATTTATGACAAAAAAACTGATGTAACAGACGATTACATTTTTTTCTCTCTGTATAATACAGTAAGTCATAGTATTAAATAATTTATACCCCTTACCTTAAACCTCAAATCAGTCAATTTACGTAACATGTCCCTTACTTTAATTAATGATTAGAGTTTTATCAAGAATTATTCTCTCACATTATTATCTAACAAGACTATCTTTATTTTAAGATCCATGTACCTAATACCTAATTGTGCCTATTACGTAACAAATAGAAATCCAATTTGTCTTTACTTTATTAATTTGTTAAAAGATCGTTGCTTAAATACCGAGTATTTACATTAACCGATTCCGTGCGGACGTCTTTTTAGAAATCTTTAGTTCCTGGCGTCAAACATAAATTCTGTGAAGCCTCTGAGGCACTAAACGCCAAAGATTCCCTTTGATGATTCCCCAGAGGAATCATCA
>NWSH02000085.1:3181775-3194269 GCA_002382865.2 Heliothis virescens
ATAATTAACAAACAAAGCACACTCACCTTAACCTAGCTGCCTTACTGCTATCAGCGACCTTATTCAAAGAGCTCATAACAGCTTCTTAATCTTCTTATAATTATCTTTTCAAAAATTGCTTACAACATTCCTTATCACTCTTGAAAATCTCTTCCAATATCCTATACGCCTTCTATGTTCCATTTCTAATATTTTAACTTTTCCCTATACTTCAACTCTGTTTTCTTATTATCTCCCTCCGTATCTTGTTCAGAAATATCTTTTTTAGCCTTTTTGTGCTTTTTCGGGTCTTCTAAAACCGTTTCGCAGAGGGATAGACCCAGTCTTCGAATAGTTTGGCTATGCGCTCGCTAGATTGGTATAAAACTAAAGCCCTTATGATGTCTAGAATGGATTCTCGTTGGAATTGGTTGTCTTTCGATGTCTCTAGCTGCTGTAAGGCGTTCGTGAATAGTTCCTCGCGTAGGGATTGTCGCTGATTGTTAGGTATACCTTGAAGAAGGATTGATTTACTTCTTGCAGGAAAAACTTTAGGGTTTATAAGGAAGAATTATTCAAAAGCTTCATAGGATGTGAATTGCTGTGGTCAGCAAAATTAATACGTAGATACAAATCACACTAATGGCCAGTTTCTGAGCACCTTTATCGGTGGTTTATCTATTCATTTTCCTAATAGATATATAATAGAATAGATAACCTTTCGATAGCGAGACTCAGAAACCGGCCATAATAAAGGCGAGTTTGTAAGTGTGTGGGTTTGTTAGTTACTTCTTCAGGTGCAAACGACTCGACCAATTTTGATAAAATTTAGGGTGCCAGCATCCTAAATTTTTTACCCGGGTTCGGGAAGAAAGCGTTTGCTAGAGCTAGTGTTGAACAAAAGTTTTTTTGTCATAATACTTTTTATATAAAAAATACAAGAATTTATTCAAACTTTAACATACCTGTATAGTTTCCAAAGCCGCTAACCTCTGCCCCTCAGCACTACTACCTTCGCGGGCGACATATAAATATTCAACAAAATCGGCAAATAGTTCTTAGCGAACCTGCCCAACTCTTGGGAATCTCCCTCATTATCCTCTGAGCAAATGATCAATTTCCTCACAAAGCCTGCATTACAGACAAACGGAACTCCGGATTGTCTTTCAATACACTACCTAAGACCCTCGCCACAGATTTAAAATTATCCTTTATATCCTTAGGGCTATTGCAAAATGAAGGCAAAAATGCCCAAAATTGATTGCACAATAACTCATAAGTATGCGATCCGGGGACATCTTTCATTTGAGTAAAGTTCCCTAGACTTTTTCCTGCAAAATGTTGCCATTTCCAAAATTTCCGTCGCAAAGAATTTTAGATTCGAATTTGTTATTTTTTCTTTAAGTACTGGTAAGAGCCCACTGCGTTCTAGATTTATTGTTTCTGGTCCGTCTCTTAATGGTATTATGCGTAGAACGAATTCTGGGCCGAGCGCTTTAATGGCGCACCCTGTAGCGTATTCCACTTCTTTGTCGTTGTCAAAGTTGTGACTCTCGCGACGGTCGTTCAATTTCTTTAGAAGAGGTCCCAAGGAGTTTGCTACTTTGTCGTTGCCGATCTGTTGAACAAAATTTAAATAAAATTTAGGCATATTAAAGATGTAAAAATCTTTTTCGTGAAATTTAAATGAATGTGTGGGTGACATAAAAATTCCGATTCATATAGTTAATCACCAGGATACATGTTTTAACTACAAGATTCCAAGCATTAAAATTGAGACAAGTGATTTGAGCCTGTTTTCATCAGAATCCCTAAAATTTAAGTGCCCCAAAAAACAAAAGAAGTGACATAAAATTTGTTTTAAGTGTTCCTTACTTTGGTTTATTTTAGGGGCTACTGATAAAAATCATTAGTCTCTGATTTGGTACACAGGACAGAAAAAAACACGTTTTTTATGAAAAGACCTTTTCGGTAGAACTCCGTTAATAAAAATAAATAAGCCAGATTTACCTCAAAACACACGCATAGTAAGTATAACGTGTCGTATGGCCTGGTTGAACGGGTTATCCAGTCCAGTGCCGATGCTCTTGAATATCGCGTCTATGTGAACTTTGTGCTTTATGTACGTCTCGTCCGATTCTAGGGCTAACTTCACGCAGTCGAGTAAACTGCCTGTGGGAAGGAATAATTGTGTTTAACTTTGAGATATCGATACCAGAAGTATCAATTAACGTAAGGGACATTTTGCCGAAAATGAGTTTATAATATCACTGGATTCAGAATTTTTCTGCTCTATCGATTGGTATTATTGAAAAAAATTCTATCATTAAAAAAAAATCCCTTACATTAAAAATTTTTGGCCTGCGTAAAACGATTTATGACAAAAAACTGATGTAACAGACGATTACATTTTTTTCTTCTCTGTATAATACAGTAAGTCATAGTATTAAATAATTTACACCCCTTACCTTAAACCTCAAATCAGTCAATTTACGTAACATGTCCCTTACTTTAATTAATGATTAGAGTTTTATCAAGAATTATTCTCTCACATTATTATCTAACAAGACTATCTTTATTTTAAGATCCATGTACCTAATACCTAATTGTGCCTATTACGTAACAATAGAAATCCAATTTGTCTTTACTTTATTAATTTGTTAAAAGATCGTTGCTTAAATACCGAGTATTTACATTAACCGATTCCGTGCGGACGTCTTTTAGAAATCTTTAGTCCTGGCGTCAAACATAAATTCTGTGAAGCCTCTGAGGCACTAAACGCCAAAGATTCCCTTTGAATTCCCCAGAGGAATCATCAAAGTCATTTTATTGTAATGTAGTAGTTACGTAGAACGTGATAATTTTGAATAAGGTTATTTATTATAATTATTTGAGACACTGATTCCTCATAATGTAAGGACCCAGACACAACCCTGGGAATCCTGGGCAATCAGGACACCCATAAAGAACTTGGTTGTTTTTCTTGTTTTTTGTAGCATATTCTACACCATTTTCTACTAACCCTTCCGCCATGCCTTGGGAGAAGGATTGACAAATGTATTCTTCCATTTGGAGATCGAGCAAGCCCTGGGGCATTTGCTAATAAATTTTCTAATATACTATATGAAAATTTCTAAAATCATAAAATCCAACAGGGATAGTTTGGACCTACTTCTAGTCGGAATAATATCGGATAGACCTAGTTTTATCCAACAGGGAATGGCCAAACCTAGTTTGTAGCCGGCATTATGAAGGCTACACCTAGTTTTACCCGAAAATAATCGGCTAATACTAGGTTAACCAAGAGTAAGTGGCTACACCTAGTTCTAACCGGCTAAAACTAGGTGTAGCCGCACTTCGGGTATTAGCCGTAACATATATAATATTAACAATAAATCGTTTTATTGTTGTATCCCTGAATTTCATTTAAATCTGTGAAAGCTAAGCTGAAACTAACATTAATCATGCAAATAACCTATTTCCATGGTGTTATAATACCATAATTTAGTAGAAAATCTATGGTTACATCAAATGGCTACTCTGTAAAAGTCCTTTACATAGGATTACGTATAATTTTCTATTGCTCTTGTTGCTTACACTATGCTTGACGGTTACACATAAAATATTAGTAACGTAAGGCACAACTAAACATATTTTTTTAATGTAAGGGTCATGCTATATTTTAAACCGCTGGGTATTCCTAAATCATTTGTTTATAGCATGAAAGAAGAGGAAATTCTAAGAAACTTTGCTCTAGACACAATTAAAATTGGAGCAGACAGTAAAAATTATAGACGAGATAAAGAAAATAAAATCGTTTTTTGGTCTCCTGAAAAATCGTGTTTTGTCCCTTACATTAATTGATACTTCTGGTATCGATATATGATAATACACGTTTGGAAGAGGGCACCTTAAAAGTAAATATAAGGTTTTTAAATGTTCAAGAGGTAACAATTTATCACGAAAATGGTTATGACGGGAAAATTGTTCGGTCACTTTATCATAACGCGAGTCTATTGCTAGCAATGTGTTCGCGCATAAAGGTTTAAAATTTTAGAATGCTCGCAAATAATTCTTTAGATTATAATTTATAATTTACTGTTGCTAGAGCGAGTAGATCAGAAGAAACATTGTGTGCCTCCGAGTCCCACAGTGGTGGAAACGCCATCCTGACGAATTTCTCTAATTTACTTCAATTTGTTACTTTGATGTAAAATACTTGCTATTCCTTACCTTGAGCGCGTTAGTGGAGGCGGAGTTGATAACAGCGACGTCAGAGAGCCACAGCTCCGCACACAGATTGTCACGAACGCCGGCAAGTTCGGCATGCACAGGTTCAGATCCAAACTAGATGGAAAATAACATTCAGTAAGCTACATAATAAAAAGGTAATATTTCGAGATAGAAGTACATACTTGAAAAAATCTTGGACATGTAATGGTAATATGTTATCAAAATTAAATTCTCGATGTAATCAGTAGAATCTTGTTTTTCTCTAGATCTAAATCAATCTACATTGTTCGGTACTGCTGGCCAGAGATCTAGTTTACCATACAGCTGGGTTGGTAGTCTTGTTATAGTATTCGCCAAACTCAATGGCGTTTGCAACTAAGGGCCGAAACACATAACCGCGTTGCGGCGCCGCGCCGCGAGAATTGGCAGTGGCGGCACCGCCAATTTTAGCGGCGCGGCACCGCTAGTTTCAGCGTTATGATGTCATACTTGGTGACAATGATTTAGTTTGTTTCTATCACTCTAGCAAATAATACGTGTCAGTAATATTCAAGTTAAAATTTATTTTCGTCTATCTTTACTGCTCTGTATTTTCGAGAAAAGTACTCTACATCGGGATTCACAGCCTTATTAAATGGATGTATCCAGTATCTTCTTTGCCGTTTATTTAATACAGAGTAATGTCTTTTTAATAATAAATAAGCAATAAGTTTCTCACGATTGTCCATGGCAGAGACACGTTTATCCACAATAAAAAATCACGAGGAACTGGTTACCCTACAATAACGCTCTTTTTCGCGACGCTGCAACGCAAAACGCCGAATTTAGCGGCGCGGCGCCGCAACGCGGTTATGTGTTTCGGCCCTAAATTCCGAGCAAAAGTACGAGTATGTAGCTTACTCGCATCTCCGTCATCCGGCAAGACCTAAAAATGGTTCCTACGCAATGTTTCGCGGAGACAAAAATATTGCGAGAACTATACCCACCTCTAAATTAATGTAAAATTAACTACTTACTTGGCCAAACACCCATATCCCTGCTGCAGCACAGCGGCCCAAGCTAAGACTTGTCCCGTATCATTGGCCGGGGGTCTTGCAGCCATGAGTGCCCAGTCAATTGCACAGCCAAGTTGGCCAGTAAATGCCCTTTTAAATGAGATACTTACTTGGCCAAACACCCATATCCCTGCTGCAGGACAGCTGCCCAAGCTAACACCTGTCCGGTGTCATTAGCCGGGGGTCTTGCAGCCATGAGTGCTCTAGTCAGTTGCACAGCGAGGTTGGCAGTCATGTTGCTAGATTCGCGACTGCTTGAGAAGAGCGCGTGTAGTGTGTGTAGACAGCATGTCTTGATGTACACGTTGTTGTGTGTCATCAGGGAGAGGATCGCTTCGCAGATTGACTGGAGAAATTATGTGAAAATTAGGTTATGAAAATTTTAAGGTTTCGGTATAAATTATACCGAAAATTTTAAATTACCAAAATCTCGAGAAGAAAAAATCACGAGAACGTGACTTTTTTCAGTGACAAAAGAATTGCAAAAAAAATGTTTTTTTTTATACATATATATTATACGTATTTTATACATATACTAGAATATTTTTTTTTATAATTATACAAGATTATCATTTTATGTGTATTCAGTCCATAAAAAATATTTGGTAATATAATATATATAATACTTTCTACCCTTATCTAATTAAGACCCATTTTTTTTCAACTGATATGTAAAAGAGAGCTGAAATAAAAATGTCTTACCTTAATATAATCCTTGCTGAGCACAGGCAGTACATCTCTCAACATGGTCAGAGTATGCAACACAGTCCTATGACCAGAGAGCAACGCTTCAGCTTTGATCTGAGATAGGCAGTACACTGCCACACGGTTTGAACCGGGGTGGAGTTTTGGTACCTGGAATGTGTATTTATTGTAGACGATAGAAGAATATTACTGCCTAGATTCAGTTTGTAGTTAAAGTTCTATTTATAGCTAGCTGATAGATACTGCTATAAAAAAGTAGTCAAAATTAAAAACATTTCTATGACAGTACCTATATTTAGAACTTTATCTGTGTCTAAATCTGTGAAACTGGTTCTTAGTGATATTTATTTGGCAGATAAATGATCAGTTTGTTTAAATAAACCAGCGAATATCTTAAGGAAAAAAAAATTATGCATGTATTACCTTAACCTTCTGATCTTCAGAAGGTATCATGAAGCAACTGCCACGAAGTATAGAAGTGATGGCGTGTTGAGCCGCTTTGCGGACCTATAACAATTTACCATACCCTGATTTACCATGAAACTAGAAAAACGCGTTTGGAATACCGGTAAGCATTCAGGAAACATTTTTTATATTGTTATAAAAAGACCCAGTTGGCCCATTGGGGATGAAGGTAGATAAATGCAAATGAAGGGCAAATATTGGGCTTAGGAATTAGGAAATTGCAAGAGTTGTTTTGAAATCTAAGTCACATGAATTACTGGCTAGCTAGCTAGGTTGAAAGTTACCAGGTAAGCTTTTACAATATAAAATAAAAACACCAACTGACCTTAGGTTTAGAATGCAGTGCAAATGCCAGAACTGACTCAAACACCCTCATAGTAGATGAATCACCCCATAAGGCATACTCCTGGGCCCTCAGTAGCACCGACAGACATCCTATAGCACTCCTTAGTAGTGCCCCATTTTCGCTCTGTTCATTCTTCACAAGAATATCAGTGAAGATTGAGGCAGAGTCTGAAAACTGCTTTCTTAAAACTGCTTGTGGGACAGCCTTTATACCCATAGACAAAAGTGTCAGTGTTGCCACTAGGTTCTCTTCCATTTCTGTCGATTTTAGGGTTTCCATCTGTGAATAAAGTTTTTCAGTTAAGCTAAAGTCGCATAAAAGTTGAATCAGGTCCAGAAAAATATAATTAATTATCAGAGATCAAATAGTTGGATGCATATTTACCTAAAGTGTTGTTGGTTGGCTATTGCAGAGTGTACTTTTGTATCAAAAATAATTTCTAAGGATAACTTTTCCTCACTACACTACAGACTAGTTTCGCATCTCCAAATATACTGGAATTTCAGGATTTATTTTAAAAAAATCTTTGATAAGCGACTTCCATATTTTCTTAGCCAAAAATGAACTTTAGGTAAATATGCATCCGATTATCTAATCTCTAGTTATTATGTTTTTGTACTATTCTTATTTAACTCACAAGTGCAGCAAAGTACTCGGTAGTGGACTCCTTGCCGCCCTGCTCTTTGATGACCTCTGTGACTGCGGCTAGCACTGCCAGCATCTCTTTGTGCAGTCCATTGTTTGAGTCAAAGCGCGTCAGTAACCTGGAAGAATTTTTGTTTTGAAAATTCAGCATACTGGCATAAAAGAATTTGTTTCTATATTTTTAAACATGCCAACTGTTTTATACTACATTATGAAATGTAATAAGTACCGAGTAAAGGAATTATACCAGGGCAATAATAAAAATAAAATTGAGAACTGAGAGACTACTCCTTGTTAATCGAATATAATAATTCTGGTTCCGCTTATTTCTACCCACAGAAAATGTATTTTCATACAGAACCAACTTCAACAATTTATACCTAAGGAATTAGAATTGGCTTCAACTGATCAAATACATTTTCAATATGTGGATATTGAAATTCTTTCTTCAGGTAATTAAAAAAAAATATAGACAATACATTGCCATACTCACTTGCTAAAACTAACATTAGAGCACTGGCTCCAATCAGACGCAAACGTCTGGAAGGTTTTATAAGTGCCAGATTTGAAGGAGCCAGAGTATTCAGTGTCTGAGAGCTCGTCACCACTCTTCATAGACATGTTCTCCAGTTCCTTAGCTATCAGGAGCTCGGACTCAGCATCAGACTTCTTCTTCAGGGATGCATGTCCATAAGTCATCATGGCATCATGTTTTGACACAGCTTGCTGGGTTAATCCAGTGCTTCCTGTAAATTTTAGGGTATTATATTTGAGCGTTATGTGGTAAAGTTGTTGGGATGAAGTTGGGCAAAAGGTTTAGACATGTATTTTTTTATTTTGTTGTTGGGTATACACAAGTTAAAGAGCTGAAAATAATAACATGCTTTGAAAATGATTTAGATTTTTATAGAACCCTTATGTTGTTTAGTTAAATAACAAAAAAATGGACTAAATAGAAGAAAATATAACCCAGATTACCTAGATTTTCCTGAAAGAACCGGGATTTCGCCATTTCCCGGTATTTCTGTATTTTCGGGTTGGAGTTCGAGGACTGGCCCTTCTGCCATCGCTTCCCCTTCGATTTTCCCTTTAGTTTGGATCTGAATTTTCCCATTTCGCTTATTTCATAGCACGAGTTACAATATAAAAACACCGCACGTGGTTGCGGGTCTATTTGAAATGAAGTTAGCTGCAAATTGTTGACAATGTCAATGCTGTCAAAGATGACATTGACAATTGCCACAGGCTAGCCAACATTCCGCAACTGTTTCGCTGTGTTGCACTCCTTTGGAGTATTTTGAAAGATGGGCCTAAACTTCATTGTTTATTTATTTAACATACGAAAATATTAAACAATAGCAGAAAGTTGATGCAACTCTGAAAATTATTATTAATTTAGAATGATCTTAACAAAAATAATTTCATTCATTTTCTTTCTCACTTTCAGCAACGTTCCCAATCATGCGTAGCGTTTAATTATAGGATAACAAAAGCAAAAACCGTAAACAGACATTTAGCACCAAGTGTAACGGAACGTAGTTCTAATAAATTTTTCTTCATTCACCTTCGCTTTACTTGTTTCATTGACGTTTTTCTTGTTTGTAAATAATAATTGCTGGAAATAGTACGCAATGTGAAATTGTACGCATTCCTCGTTCCATTGCACATTACGTAAACGTTAAACATCGTTGTAGAGGTGGATTGATAGTGCGAGAAATATCCTAACCTAATGTGCGTCTTGTTCTGTTGAGGCGTTGAAGCTATGATAGAAGATAATGCCTCAATTTAGAAGAAAAAAGGCGTCCAAGTCGTTCCCTGTAAAAGTATGTACGCTAGACGCTGAATTGGAATTTAACCTTGAGGTGAGAATTTTGACAAATGTAAATTACGTGTGGACGAAAGATTACATTGTTATTGTTTATTGACGAAATTGGTGTGTAACAGCGATCCTTGGGTAACAATGAGTAAGTTGTGAGTCAGCGTAGCCCGGCGAACTCGTAAATTACCTTAATAATACACACTGGTGATTATTGAGGCCTTGTTTAGTCATTATTTTCGGTTTCAGTAGTGTGGTTGATAGGTCGCGCGTTAAACCGCTGTAATTAGCTTTCCTGGTTTTGACCTGCATGTTATTTTCGTCATTGATTATTATGAATATTGTATCTTCATTATAGTATCAATTATAGTTAACTTAGTTAATTGTAAAGAGATTAATAAGATTGATTTCAGATTATGTAAATAGTGTGCTAATTAATTGTCAAGGCAAATTCTTTGGAATGTTTGCAAGCCATTAGTTAAAGGTTAAAAATGCAGACTTCATTTGAAATTACTTATGCTAATGAAAACCAAGAATGTTTTTAACACCGGTCATGTAAATTACAGTATGGGTTTGTTGCTTATTAGCTTGACACTCAGATATAACTATAATATACTTCAAAATCTTAAAGAACTTAAAAGATAGCTGCACAGACATATCTGTGCATGTAATTAATTAGTTAATCTCAGGAATATAAAAGATTAACATAGTCGCACCTTGCAAAACGTCTGCCCCAGATAAATACCTCCCTTTTAAGGATCATACGAATAAACATATTGTAAACATTGTTGAATGTACAGCCAACAGGACATCAACCTACCACAATCTGTCAAATATCTTCAATAGATTTTCAACCTTATCTCAATAGTGGAAGGTTAATGTCTGATTGGTAAAATTTGACAGATACGGTTTGACTAGTTGGTGGTTGGTGGTAGTTACTGTGAACATTAGTCACAGGATGACCACCGACTTAATAGACGTTTGACATTTGATAACGAGTGAACTCTACATTGATAACGATGTAATGCCAATATTGTTGTTTGATACACATAAACATATTGTCTCATGCTGTGTAGAATCTAGAACATTGTTTTGTTAAATCACTTTGTAAATACTATTGGTGATTTGGGAATTGAGCACATAATTATAATAATAGCATATCTGTTTTGTATAGGTAGATATTATTATGTTATTTCAATCGGGCTATGAGAGTGAATGAATAGTGAGTGCACTTGCATCTGTGCAAATGCTTGTGCACTATAATATGTCCAGCGCAGTTGGTTGATCTCCCTTGTATGAGAACAGCCACCGTAGCTGACAATCAGCCTTGGACACTATTATAATTGGCAAATTATTGATGTAAGGATAACCAAGTAAATTAAATTTGTAAGAAAGATAGCTTTTGTTTTAAAAAGATTGAAATGTAACATGAACTACAGGTTACAAGTAGTTTTTAAAAGTCTTCTTGCCCAACTGTGTAAAAGGATTATATTATAATAATAGAATGTCTATTATATAACAATAAACAATATTTAGCATTTAGAGAGTACAAGTAATTTTAAACGGGCCTAACATCGGATCATCTTGAGATTCTCACAATCAAATCTAACTTTATGACATTATTTGCAGTGGCGAGCTACTGGAAGAGATCTGTTTGACCTAGTATGCAGGACTATAGGCCTCAGAGAAACATGGTTCTTTGGGCTGCAGTTCGAAGACACAAAACACTTTATAAGTTGGCTGAAGTTGGATAAAAGAGGTCAGTTGGAGAAATAAATAAATCTTTTCTTACTATACTAATTAAATTATTTTAGTCCTGGCAGAGCTGTTGTGGATGCTGTAGGACATCTGATGATTTCCCACATCATAAAAAAGAAATTATGCCCAGATTTGATTCCTAGTTGTTCAATCTATGGCTACACTGCCCAAGATTGTTTAAATGTTAATTTGGACCTGTTTATTAGTATACATAACTATACATTGCCTCTGAAAAACCTAGGCATGCTTAATCTCTCAGAAAAATAATGTATGAAGTTATATTATTTTGCTAGCTCCCAAGCTATATTGATTGTTATCTTATGCCCCACCTATTTGTGAATGAGTTTTCGAAAGTTATCTAATTAACAGATTATCACATTATGTAATGTTATTGATTACACAACGATAAAGTGCACTGTTTGTAATTACAATCAAGTACATGATAAGGATATTATAGTAACTTATTTTATTATCTAGGAATTTAATTATTTCTAAGTGTTTGTTTCATTATTTTAGCTTTTTGCTGAAGTGATCCACTTATGCCAAAGTGATAAAATAATTCACTTAATAGTATCTGTCAATATTCTTCTGATATCGCATCTTTTTGGATATTAAAAATATGTTAAGTACAAAAATAATAATAGAATAGCGCTTTTTCGCGAGTATAGGATCCTTCAGCATTCTCGTTTATCACCCCAACGCAACCTTTAGCATCTCTCGCGTATATCGCAAATGTTTTGACATTAATCCATACGATTCGCTCATTTGTCAGAAATGGAATCTATATGCGCCTCCAAAAACTATGTCATATGTAGGGTTGCCAAATTTTTCTACAAGAAATAAAGTATATTCAGGTCTAAGAAGAATTTTAAACAGTATTTGATTTACTTATAGTTTTAACGCACATTTTTATAGCTGTATTTGCATTCTGATGCTGTAGCTGAACAGTATTTTGTATAATTTGGTGTAAAATGAACAGTATAAATTAGTGAAAAACAGTATAATACTGTTCAAAACAGTATGGTTGGCAACTAGGGATTGCAATCCGGTCCGGCGGATCCGGTAATCCGGCGGATCCGGCGTGTTTTTAGACCTACCGGATCCGGCACCAACGCACCGGATCCGGTGCCGGATCCGGTTAAACTCTAAATCGCGAAAAATACATTGAAAAAGGTACTAGTAAGTCAAATCCTCAAGAAAAAGAAGGTTATGGGAGAGTCAAAAGTAAAAGGAAACAGATTACATATGAGGAAATACTTATAAATTAATGACTTCCTAAGAAATAGAGGGAGAAAAGGGGACAAAATAACACTTTTCACATGGCTCTAGAAGTAGGTGTCTGCAGGTCAGTTGATTGTGTTTATTTTGCCAGCGACTTCTAGAGCCATGTTAAAAGTTTTATTTGGTTCCTTTCAGTGTTTTGTGAAGTTGGTTATTTTTTTTTGTAAACAGATTTTAATTTTATGCTTTTCAGTTTTTGGGTCTAAAACTA
>NWSH02000085.1:3195991-3287102 GCA_002382865.2 Heliothis virescens
GGTCAGACTTTGACTAAAACCCACCGTGTCCCTTCTGGAGCCCTTTGTGTGCCAAAGCAGCGGTAACTCTTTCGAACAATCCCGCAGCCCCGACAGGCTCTGGCCCTAATGGTTTTGTTGACCTATTTGAGGAACGCGTGGAACAACGCGCGCCGCCGACACGGGTGTGTCTCCTCAGTATCGTCTCCTAGGAGACGGAAGAACGATGTGCCACCAGAAAACTCACCGCGCACAGACCCACGCCTACGGTGCCCGGGAGCGTCTCTCGACACCCGGCGACCGTGTTTACCACCAGGTCCAGAGCGGCGGCTGGGATGAGCGGCGCGAATTCGCAGTCGCTCCGCCGCTTGCTTCTCTAGCATAACTGCTCCGCAGAAGGAGGCGACGGCATCCCATTCCCTCTCGCCCCTCACCATGGCTTGAACCACGGCTGGGCGCGAGAGTTTGCCACCGCCAATTGCCGCCACGGGGACAGGCATGTACCTCCCGAAGCAACCGTGCCCGGTGTGGACCCGTCATGCCGAAAGTGAGGGCCAAGTACATATACCCTTCAGCACATTTGCTAATCCGGCCGGATTCACGCCAATCCGGCCGGATCCGGCCGGATTGAAAATGGTACCGGATTGCAATCCCTATTGGCAACCCTAGTCATATGCCACATTCTACTTGTCCTGTTCCAGTGCAAGACCAATGCGTCTCCCAGATGCCAGGCACCCCCTTCATGCTGCTCTGCAAGCTGTACCCAGAGGATGTAGCAGAGGAACTGATCCAGGAGGTGACGCAGCACCTTCTATTCCTACAAGTGAAGCAGGCAATACTCAGTATGGACATCTACTGTCCGCCTGAGGCGTCTGTCTTGCTTGCCAGTTACGCTGTCCAGGCTAAGGTTGGTTATGTAAGCTTGATCAATGACATTTTATTCATTTTGTTTATATTTTTTGTGAAGTAGGTATATTGTGGAATTACGCGATTGGATCGAGTGAGGAATGAGTATATTCCTATACACTCATTCCTCACTCGATCCATTCGAAGAAGGAAGTTTGAAAGTGGCACCGGTAACCGAAAAATTATGCGGAAACCGGCTGGCATGGTATGGGCATGTGATGCGGAGAAGTAAGGATCATGTTGTGAGCATGAATGTAGATGAATATTGCGGAAGGGGACGACATATCAATCGATGGACTGTGTGAAAGTCGATATGGCTAGGAAGAATGTTACTTGTGAGATGACGGCAGATAGAAGAGTGTGGAAGAAGAAAACATGCTGCACTGACCCCTAGTAAGATGGGATAAGGGCAGGAAGAAGGTGATAATATTTCTGTAAAGTGCACACCATTCTTAAATGGAATACAATATTCTTTATTTTACAACATTAGTATAAAAACAATATAGGACAGTACAAACATAAAATATACATATTATTTTTCCTTGGACAATTAAAAAGACAGAATGAACCAGTTTCTGCACTAATATTGGTGCACTAGCTTCTGCCAGCGGTTTCACCCGCGTTCCGTGGGAACTACTCGGCGCAACCGGATAAAAAGTAGCCTATAGCCTTCCTCGATAAATGGGCTATCTGACACTGAAATATTTTTTCAAATCGGACCAGTAGTTCCTGAGATTAGCGCGTTCAAACAAATAAACCAACTCTTCAACTTTATAATATTAGTATAGATTATAAAATGCTGCTTGCTTCTTTGAAAACAGCTTAAATTGAGCCTGGACGTCATTATCATTCATGATCATCATCATCAGCCCACTACTGGGCACAGGCCTCTCTCTCACACGGATAAGAATTGAGCGTTAATCACCACGCTTGCTCAATACGGGTTGGTTTCATTACATTCCTGAGTTTGTAGTAAAATCTTGACAATTTCTATTGTTAACTCAGTATGGTGACTACGACGAGAGCGCGTATAAGCCGGGCATGCTGGCGAGTGAAGACCTGCTGCCGCAGCGTGTCATCGACCAGTACCAGATGACGCCTGAGATGTGGGAGGACCGCATTAAGATATGGTATGTAGCCCCACATAAGGCTTTTACTAGCTTCTTGGTAACTTATCTAAATCGTATATAGAAATTATGGAGATCTCGTGGCTAAGTCAAAGCCGCGCGGAACGATTGATCATAAGGTTAAGCAACGCTTGACGCGGTCGATTCGTAGATGGGTCACCATCTTGTCATAACGAATTCCACCGTTTTCTGGATCCCGGCTGTCATTTGAACATCTTTGGCAGTCTTTACGGGTAGTCAGAAGCCAGAAAGTCTGACAACCAGTCTTATAGTATCGCATAGTATCGGGTTGCCCGGGTAACTAGGATGAGGAGGTCAGATAGGCAGTCGTTCCATGTAGAACTCTGGTACCCAGCTGCATCCAGTTTGACTGGATGCCGACCCCAAGATATTTGGGTAAAGGCCTGGCAGATGATATTTATTGATGAAGACATGTTGATATTTATTGTACATATCTATCAATTGCTATAGGTACGCAGACCACAAAGGCATGTCCCGGGACGAGGCTGAGATGGAGTACTTGAAAATAGCGCAAGACCTGGACATGTATGGCGTTAACTACTTTGCGATCAAGGTAAACAGTAAATATCGATCTCCGTGTTTTAATATAATGTGTTACATACACCCTTTTTCCTAGAAGACTAAACGCCATTTTCACAGGTTTCAGATAAACATTTAGATAGCTACCTGACAGATATTACGATATAAAAGTAGATTAAACTTTTTAATGCCAAATATCATAGTATATTCAGTAACATTTGAATTGTAAGAAGTTTCGGAGTTAAACAAGGACATTAGAAATTACTTTGTGGTATATTATAACCGTGAAAGATAAGATCACGCCTCATATTGAATGTTAACTTAGGTAAATATAAAAACATAAACGTAAATATACACACACACACACCCTCTCTCTCTCACACACACACACACACACACACAAATACATACATACATACACACTAATTACAAATAAAGTGTCCTTATTCGTATAAATTAATATAAAAGTATAACTTAGCCCATCCTATATGCTATATATTATGTATGCCTATCTAAATACTTAAAAAGTCAATAAGAGCTTCCTCTCTCCTAACCCACTTATTTTGCTGTGCCCGACAGGGTCCATGTGATACAATTATATGTAATTACCACCTAAAAACACACGTGGAAAGCAATAAAAGTATTGTGTATAAAACAAGAAAAAAATATTTTATATTTAAATTTCCCGCTTCCAGGCGTCGCATTCACCTTAATCCTACCCTTAATACCTTTTTAAAAAGAAAAACCTATTTTCCAGAATAAAAAAGAAACAGACCTCTACCTAGGAGTAACAGCTCTAGGGCTGAACATATACGAGAAGGACAACAAACTGACGCCGAAGACCACGTTCCCCTGGTCGGAGATCAAACACATCTCCTTCGATGACAAGAAGTTCGTCATCAAGTTCGTGGAGAAGACGGCCAATAACTTCATATTCTTCTCGCCTAAGGGGATGAATAAGTTGGTGAGTGATTTTTGTTGTTGGTTTATTATAAACTAGCTGTTTCACGCGGTTTTATCCGCATCCCCGGATAAAATATAGCCTACTAGCTTCTGTCAGTGGCTTCGCCCGCTTCCTGAGGGAACTATTTCCCGTACCCGGATAAAAAGTAAAGCCTATGTTGTTCCTCAGGGTCTATTCTATCTCTGTACCAAATTTCACCAAAATCGGCTCACTGGTTTAAGCGTGAAAGCATAACAGACAGAGTTATTTTCGCATTTATAATATTATAGTAGGGATGTTACTCGGGAATACCGGATACCCAACATTGAAATATTTTTTCAAATCGGTTCATAAGTTTCGAAGCCTTTAGGGTACAAACAAACAAAAAATATTTCCTCTTTATTATGTTAGTATATTAAGGATAATAAAACGACCATTCACAGTCTAAAAACTAGTATTACATTTTACTTAGCACTCTTCAAGTTTTTTATCATGCTGAAAAAAGTAATCAAGTGTATTCCGAAAATTGTTAAATGTTCACATAACTTTAATAATAATTAATACATAATTTGTTACTCTTTCAGATACTGGATCTATGTATCGGTAACCACGACCTATACATGAGGAGACGGAAGCCGGACACCATGGAAGTGCAGCAGATGAAGGCGCAGGCTAAAGAGGAGAAACAGGTAACTATGGCTTCTCAAATTAGATCCTGACACTCTTATAGATCATGCAAGGTGGTGGATATGTTATGGACTAGGTGATTAATGTGGGCATTATTCATAATGTGCGAGCATTATGAATTATGTCTAGCTCTATTGGGCTAAGTGATTAATTACTATCTAAACTTCATTATTTATCACATTGCACGGTCATTATTATATTGCTACATGACATTTGGGCAGTTTGATAATAAAGCCAAATTTGACGCGGTGCATGGAAGGCAGAACGCGTGACAAGGTTTGACCAATCAGAGACCGCTATTCAGCATGCGGCTCGTGCGGCGGGCGCTATTGTTTGTGTTTAGTTTTGCATTGTAAGCGAATACGGACGAACGCGGATAGGTTTTAATTTCGTAACTCATTGTCCAAAAAATATGTTTATGGTTATGGTTTTAATGACAGAAACGAATTGCTGTAAATCCGACTGCACGCAGTCTTGTCTGCCCTACCCCTAGAGTGTAATTCAAAATCGCGTAGGCGCGGAGAGGCGAGGCGGGCCGCGAGTTGAGGAGCAGTTGTAACACTCGCCACCGCGGCTGAGGCTGCAGCAAGCCGAAGCTGCGGTGGTGAGCGTTAAAGCTATCTGCGACGATAAACTCGCGTGGGACCGCCGGAGCCCCGCAGCGCCGGAGCCGTGACAGAAATCATGCCTGCTGCAAAAAACTGAAACTTCCACTTCCACAATGACAAAACAATGACGTTCCAAGCTTTACAAAATCTGACTGATTAACTGTTGACTTGACTTAAATTGTTAAACATTTAGTTTATTTTAAGTAACAATAAAAATGAAAAATTACTGATCAAATTTGTTTGTATTACTCTGCCCAAAGGGCGATGTACAATATGTAGAATGCCCGGTCAATTAGATTATTTGAATGATTATTATTAAATTGCTCTCTCAGATTGGGCATTTTTCATAATGACCGGGCATTATGTATAATGCAAAATTGATCATTTGGTCCATAACAGATATACCATTAACGATGGCACGGAAAGATGTTCTCAAATTCTTTCAACAAAGTATTCTTATTCATCTCCACAAGCTCAAAAATATACTGTGATGTATCTGCCAAAATTAATTATTTCAGTTTAATAAATGCATTATCTCCCTCCGCCTCCACAAAAATATTTTATTGCTTATACCTTAAAAACCTGTTAAATTTTTCATCCCCGATTCCATTCTATTACTGGTGACGCAAGACGGTGTCTGTGGTACAGGCAGGAGAAAAAGTCAGATTTTCGGGGCTAACACAAAAATATGATTTTTCTTTCTTTGACAATTAATATCATAATGATTTAATTGTTTTGTTTATATTCATAGCGTCGTCAAATAGAGCGCAATAAGCTAGCCAGAGAGAAGCAGCTGCGGGAGGCGGCCGAGCGCGAGCGACAGGCCATGGAGCAGCGCCTGCGACAGTACCAGGAGGAAATACGGCTCGCTAACGATGCACTGGTAAAATATTAAAGAATAATATAAAAAATATTAAAGTTCCAAGTTGTCCAAAGTATTTTCGGTCACAGCGGTTGTTCTCCAAGTATATTCTATTGCGCAGTACATGGATATTAAACTGCGCAGGCGTTTGCGCAAACACTGCTACAATTACAATTCCCCCACTCTCCTTGTCGGATGGGACGTCAATTTGACACGACCAGAGGCCGTTATAACAATGTGCTTTAAACAATTACTGCCCTCTTGAAATAAAACAATGTTTTTTTAGGGTTCCATACCCAAAGGGTAAAACGGGACCCTATTACTAAGACTCCGTTGTCTGTCTGTCTCCACGCTGTATCTCAGTAACCGTGATAGCTAGAAAGCTGAAATTTTTACAAAAGATATATTTCTGTTGCCGATATAACAAGAAATACTAAAAAGTAAAATATTAAGGGTGGTCCCCATACAATAAACGTGTCAAACCGCAAATTATAACTTTGTTATTCATATATTTGTAAGAAAAACAAGTTTAATTTGCGGTTTATAAAAATGTTTGTATTTTGACTAGTTGTAGACAATAGATACGTTAATTTTTCATAGATGTTTATGTGTGAATAGTACGTTACCCTTCGTGCGCGAGTCCGACTCGCACTTGGCCGGTTTTTTGATAAAAAACTTATTGAAATGATTAAATACCCCTTCTATTTTTAACAAGATTATTACATTTGTAGCGTCGTTCAGAAGAGACAGCAGAACTGCTAGCGGAGAAGGGTCGCGTGGCTGAAGAAGAAGCGTCACTCCTGGCGCAGAAGGCGGCCGACGCGGAGAGAGAGAACGCCAGGCTCAGGCTGTCTGCTATCAAGACTGAGGAAGAAAAGGTAAGATGTCATGAAAAATTACACTTTAGGGTATATGGTCTACTACACCGGTAACACGTTGAACGCCAAGTGAGCGACAAACAATAGATTTTCTATTGTGTCTGTGAAACCGACAGCTGTCAAACGCACAAAAGATTCGGTAGCACTATAAATAAGTTGGGGTGTATAATACAAGCTTGTCACTGTGTATTTCTTCCTAATGTGCACATATCGGAAGGGAATCTTTGCCTAATTTGATTGATAGCAAAAATATTAAAAGTAATTGTGCATATCATACAGACTCACACTGTGTATTTCTTCAATTATCTGATAGAAATTACTTAGTGGAAAACACGCAAAAAAATATATAAATAATTCTCAAAAATCATGGCAAGCAATAAGACTTTAAAAATTACCTGATTATATTCGAACATCAATTAATTTAAGACAAGTTTGTTTGTTAAGTAAAATTTCCTAAAGCTGGCAATAAAAACATGTGTTGCCAGAATCAGAAATACATTAAATTTCTTCACAGGTACACCTAGAACGAAAAACGCGCGAAGCCGAATACCTAACCGCCCGTCTAGTAGAAGAATCAGAGAAACGGGCAGCGGAAGCAGAAAGACTGAAAGCGGAACTCGTGTCAGCAAGAATGGCAGAGAAACAGGCCAAGGAGAAGTTGCTCAACTTCCTCAGCAGAACTTCCACTGGGTCTCTCCCACCCGTGAGTAAACCTTCCAGAAAGTTCGAAGAGTCGGACACTAAGATGACTGAGAAGCAAGCTAATGAGAAACTCATCAACTTCTTAAGCGATACGTATAATGGATCGTGGGACCTTGGACCGCCGGTGAGTTGGGGTTTACTAGAATATTCGATAAAGGTGCAGAAAAATGAGATTTGTGCTGTTAAAAAAACAGGCGATTTTTGTGTACTTTTTGAGGTTTATGTGTCGACTTGATTATTTAGACATATCTGCAGGATAAGCTGTGCTAGGAAGGTATTTTCGGAATACCATTTTGGATGTTGCAATTGCCAAATATTATAAGCAAGGAGTGTGCGCGTTAAAAAAAAATATATGGCGGAAAGGTAAACGGTATGATAGGCCCAAATTATAAGCGGAAATTTTCCAACGAGTCAAGCACTAGGATTTCTCCGCTCAGGGGATACCACTTAGTGGGCGGGAACGAGTTGGAGATACTATAGGTTATTTAAAAATTCCGCTACGCTTAGGCAGAGTCTGGGCCTGAACTCGGTTCTGCCAACAGGTTGTCTTGATGAGTGTTATTTAAAAAAGTTCATTTGTAAAAAACCGTAACGTCACATACCTTGTATTATTTCAGTCATCAACAGTGCCATCTAGTCTGTTCCCTTCCACGTGCTCCCTGCCGGCGGAGCTGGGGGGCGAAGGCCTGCAGAACGGCACCGCCGCCGTCACCGAGCCAGAGCTCAACTCCTACCAGCTCGTGCCTGATGACTCCGATCCTCATATACATCGCCTGTCCTTGGAGATTGAGAAAGAGAGGTAAAGTTGCGTTAAGTAGATAGACAGAAATAATTTAAGAATTGTGATGGAAAGCGAGCAAGCCTTTAGAATCAGAGACGCGTTTTAATTTGATGCCTTGTGTGTTGCCTGACTTTTTGAGTGTTTGCATTTTTAAAGCTACTCTCGTTAACTATACTTACATAATAAATAGGAATCTTTTTTGTTTGTATGCACCCTAAAAGCTCCGAAACTACTGAACCAGTTTGAAAAATTCTTTCACTATTGGCGAGTTACACTATCCCCGAGTAACCCTTGGAACGCGGGTGAAACCACGGAAAACAGCTGGTTGGCAGTATTTTGTTCATGTTCAGGTGTCAAAGCAATCAAAAAAGCAAGTCAAACATGTTTGACAGCCAGGCATCAGTCAATAATTCTAAACCTTATACCCAATAGCAAAGAGCTTAACTTCAAACAACACCAACTTATCTCAAATTTCCATTCCAGGGTGGAATACCTAGCAAAATCGAAGCATCTCCAACAGCAACTAGACGAGCTTCGGTGCGAATTCTCAGTCCTACGCGTGGATCAGTCCACCGCTACCCTTGACCGACTGCACGAGGAGCAGGCCCGCGCTGGCGACAACAAGTACTCCACGCTACGGAAGCTGAAGCAAGGATCTACTAAGACCAGAGTGGCTTTCTATGAGGAACTGTGAATATGGTACGTGACTTGATGTCTTTTTAAACTTAAAAATGCTTTGTGCGATAAGATAAAATGACCATAAGGCCATATCTAGGGTCTTCTCTAAATCCAAGATGGCTTTTTGTGAAAAAATTCAAAGATAAAAGGTAGGATAATAGGCATAACGATTAAAAAAATCTAATTAGTCCGTCTTTTAGATTATAAAAAAATATTGCATACGTATTTTTTCGTTTTTCATCTTAACAAAAAATTACGAAGCTATAGACCTTTGAAATTGCCCGTGACGTCACGCCTACTCTACGTACGTTTTTGACATAGGTGTGACGTCAGGATCCCCCACTCCCGAACTTTAATACTCATTATCTTTGTTATTATTGATAGATTTTTAAAAACAAAAAATACGTGTCCAATATTTTGCGATAATATAAATTACGGACTAAATGGATTTCCTTATTTTTAACCCTGTCGTCATGCCTATTCCAGTAAAAGTAGGATAATTACTTTATGGCCAAGTAACCTACTTGGACTATGGTCACTTTTGTTTTTTGGTCACATGGTCACATTTAATATTATTATTTATCTATTTTATCAATTTCTTTTTTCCAGGTACTCATCCCTAGATTATTTTCAACGATGCACAATTAGGTGATCAAATGACAATACAAATTAGTTGGTAAAATATATTGAGTCCCAACATGTTGAAAGGGTTTTTCCTTTATAACGGACTATAATATTGTATGAAAATTTATTCAAAAAGCTATTTGCCTACCAAGCATAGCCATAATTTTAAATAGCTTCCAGATGATTAATCTATTGGAGTTTAGCAATTGAGAATTGCTTTACTGAACTCATTTATATTGGCTTCTGATATTGGAAACAAATGTCAAAAGGTTTTTTGTATTTTAAAAAGGCCTTTGTAGGCTTCTATGAAAGCCAGACTGGATAATTACAAAAACTAATGATGAAAGATATTATTATGAACTTTTCACATTTTATAAGGTTTTGAAATACCTATTAGGTATCAAATATTCTTAAAAACATAAATAGGTAGATCGATTTAATATTGAATTGTCAACCACTGACGAAAAAAAAAATATGTTTAGGGAGTTTCAATCATGAACTTGCGTAATATTCAATCTATTTATATTTTAAAGAGGCTTTCGCTTTTTATTTGTAGTCAATGTTAAAATTAACAGCCTGTGTTTAATCATGAATGTGACTTTATGCATAATAATAAAAAATGAGGCATTACGACATAATTTGAACCTAATTAGGTTTTTCTAGGGAAATCATTAGGTAATAGGAACATCAGTTATGATCACTTATGATCGAAAAACTATAATTTTTATACTTCCAAGATTAGTGTTTGTATTTTCTATTTTTATATGACCGACTATAAACCCCATAACATTATGGTTTATGCTGGCTTACAGCCCTTACACAAAAAGTGGGGCTAATATGGTCGACATTTCCCTGCAGAGAGATAACAAAACTTGCATATTGAACCTTGTAACTAAGGCGTTACGGTTTAAAATCGAGCACTCAGTTATGTATGCTTTTATAGGTATGTATAAATGTTATCAACGTAGGATTTCCAATGTCATGCAAATTGACAAAGTTCCTAGGAAATATGTACATAGATTTTGTAAAAGTGCCTTATTTTGAAATATATTAAATAAGATCTTGTTGATTAGTTTAAAAAAGGTTTTTTATGAATGTGCAGAATGTCGCTATCATTTCATTAATAGCTGTCCATTTTATAGATCTAGATATGAAAATAGTTTTTTTGATGTGTTTTAAAACAATTTTTTATTGGAATAAATTTTTGGTAAATATGTGTCACACAAAAGTAGGGAAAATGTATTGCCATAAATATTATATGTTCGCTTCGGTATTGTCGATTCAATAACGTCCTATATTAGGCCGCCTTTACACTTGTAAGTTTTACTCACGTAAGTAGCTTACGTAACTTACACTTACGTAATAACGTTGTAAGTGAGTTACACTTACAACTTACGGAAGCTACTTACAAGTGTAAAGTGGGGTTAGGTAAACTAATTTATTAGTTTATATTATTTACATGTCCATCAAAAATTGGATTCATTAAAGTTTTATTGGTTTATAAATATGGTCATCAAATTATAATATTTAATAATCTTTTTAAACCGTTCTATGTGATTGATCTCTAAATATTTATTAGAACATACAAACTATTTAGTGCACGTAACTTTTTTATAATATTTTATTCGCCAAATTGGCATTTTTATTTTTATACAAATTGGTCTGAAGTTACATTATGATCTTCATATAAAACCAAAAATATTGATCTGTTGTAAAGAAAATGACAGTCAAAAATAATTATGTATTTTTATAAAAACTCCTTGTATACAATGAAAAGTAATTAAGATTATTACGGACAGTTTCATAAGTTCTAGATAAAATTCTATCTTTAGATAAAAGTAGTCAAAATTAAAAATATTTCTATTCCGCTATATGTCAGATAACTATCTAGAATTTTATCTGGAACTTGTGAAACTGGCCCTTATTGTTTTAAGATCTGTGTAGATATTTTTCCATATTTTGTAATTTCTGTTTTTTCTTGTCTTGAACATAATAAAACGCACAAAATTAATTCACAATAATATTAGAAACTTGTGACTAATTGCATTGTTATAATTATAATGTTACTTGTATTAAGTGTGGTCTAACATTAAACGCATCATTCATTCCTCTTAGACAGGGGTTACACGATCAGTCTGGCGTCAGCAATTCCATCAGTCTGGTCATGAATGATGGGAGAATGATCGTGTAACCGGGTGACTGACGGACTGATGGTCCAAAATGTACCGTTTTTTTTGTCCGTCAGTCTTTCGTCAGTCTGTGACTGATGCCAGAATGACGCCAGACTGATCGTGTAACCCCTGTCTTATAAATATTCAGACATTTCTATGGAAGTAAAATGTGCAGACGCCAGTAGTTCGACCTAACCGAATCAAACATTAACTTTCCACTATTGCGATAAGGTTGAAATTGAAGGAGTTATAACACCTACAGATAGAGGTAGGCTGATGTGCTGGTGTCTGTACACTAATTGAATGTAAATCTTAAATGATGATATGCAAAGTACAGACGACAGCACATCAAGTTACCACAATCTATCAAATTTCTACAATAAATTTTCAACCTTATCACAATGGAGGTAGGTAAATGTTTGACTGGTAAAATTTGACAGATTCGTTTGCGTTGACCTGCGGTCGTCTGTACCTTTTATAAATAGGTAGTCAATAATTCATAAATGTCTTCAGTAGAGCGAAATATTACTGCTTCATACATCTAAACGATAAAATTATTCTACAAATATGTCTAGATGTGTAGTTTATAATTTAAACAGTTCAAAAATAATACCAGACCATTCTATAACGTACCTTTGTTTTAGTTTAATTTATATTTATGCTTACGTTTACTTCTTTTTATATTGAACTAGCTATTTTCCCGAGTTTTCACCTGCGTCCCGGGGAACTTTTTCCCGTACGCGGATAAAATATAGCCTGTTACTGGGGGATAGTGTAGCTTCCCAACAGTGAAATATGTTTTTCTGTTCAGTGGTTTTGAAGCCTTTAGGGTACAGACAAACAAAAAAGAAATTATCTTTATATTATTAGTACGAATGAATTATTTTAAAATATAAATCAACATGTAATTTAAAAAATATTGGTATTTATGTAGGATGCAGATAAAATTGGCCTTTTTATAATGTTCATGAGCATATTGTTACTTTCTTAATCACTAGATAGATAAACCAGATTATGTTGATATAACAACTTGACGAATATGGCAGAATATTAAATTCAAATCTATTTCCTATCACACATTTATTTAAAACCTCTATCATGTCTACACTACAATTAATTAAAGTCTGTATAAAAATATATATTTAACAATGTGCCAAATTGTAAGTAAAGTAAAACATATTTTATTCTCAAATTGAGTTATCAATCTTAAATCGTTCAAAACTGTTTTTGTGTAGACATACCATGAGGCCTAGACTCCATCAAAACGGCAGTGGCGTAGCTACGAAGGGGCTAGCCGGGGCAGTGCCCCGGGGCCCCCAAGCTCAGGGGGCCCCTCGAATGAACCTGAGGGCCTCTGAAGTTTTCAAAGTTACTCTCATTTTTAAAATAAATAATAAAGACAGGTTGCGACCTAAATAAAAAGCTCGCTCTGTTCGCGTATGACGCATATCCCTTTCTTTTTTTTTTCTTTAAGGGACCTCATTTTTCTATTTGCCCCGGGGCCCGCGGTTACCTAGCTACGCCACTGCAAAACGGAGCGGAGTTTTTAAACAACCAATAGGATTTATTCGCTCAGGATTACTGCTGTGTGGGCAGAGACAAAAAATTTGAATAACGAAATTCTCTCGATCGCTTTGCTGAAGTTTCGGCCTAATCCACAATCACAATGAATACTGTAGTTTAAGTCGTTCCGTGTTATCTGTATAGTCATAAGTTCAATAGAATAGACAATAAGTGATGTCATGTGAAAGTACACATTCAAAATCCCATACACTGAACACTGAGAATAAGTACCTATTGTTCTCAAAAATATGCATAGGTATACTGTAATGATGAAAAACTATTAATTCATCATCAAGCAGAATAAAAAGGATTTCAGTAGTTTTTACACCAATAGTTAATCCTTCAAGGCCATTGTTTGTTCATTTCATCCAAGTGTGCTATAGATTAGAATGTTTTTGTTCACGTAGTGCCTTGAAATATTTCAAAGACGACGACCTAATTAAATTTTTTACCTATTACTGATAACACTTTCCATGTATAGAAATCCACGCATTATTGAGTATTGGATAATACGTACCTATGTAACAGTAATAAACTACACAACGATGTAATGTTTCCTGTCTTTATATATATAAAAAAAATGTTCACATAAGTGCCTCTCTGAATAAATGTTGTGATTATAATCAAGTAAAATAATTAGTGTAAGTCTCCATTAAATGTGCCTTGTAATCAAAATTTTATATTTTGTAAATATATTTATAGTCAATTTATTAACTGCTTTTATTTTAAAGCTTGTTACGAATCGGTATGATGGCGTACTAGCCGATTGTCGGCCACGGCGACTGTTCTTATATAAAGAAATCAGCCAGCAGCGCAGGACATATTATAGTGCACAAGGATTTGCAGACACAGGTGCACGGTGCACTCCCTATTCCCTCACGCTCCTAACCCGATGGACGGCAATCCAACACGACCGGATAGAGATATTGGTATATTCCATTAACAAATGACCGGCATATTAAACCTACTACTAGGTCGACGTATTTGCAACGTAAAAAGTTGGATTCGCGCCGCACCCTAAATCGACGTGTGGCCTAGCCGTCTCCACCGATCCCAGCTGAAAATTTTGTCTCTTCTTCATTTATGAGATAATGGTGGTAAAAAGAAATACATCAATCAACATACAACTTGGCATTTAATTTCAAAAATATACACCACAATCTTATAACAATATAATTATGTATAAACATACACCATGTATTATGTACAGTCTAACATTGTTAAGGTTCTTTTATTTAAATAAATATTATATTATTGCAAATTCTTGCAAATACCATTAATGACTAAGAATTTATTAGTTTTCATTATTTGTGTTTCAACACAAAATAACTAGAGCTTCGATAAGATTAGAAAACAATAGTTTTAAATTATTTGCACGATTATTACTTAGCAGCAGTGAGCAAATTATGTCGCGTGGCCAGTGAAGGAGAAATACTATATCAGGCACTTGAGATAATAATATATTTTCAGTTTCCAATATCACCATGATAGAAATTACGTGAGGAATATACATAGGTATTGATTTAAAACTTACTGAAGTCTCAAGTTTACATACTGTGATAGCTGTTTGCGACTTATTAGATTAAATTCAAAACGATTAACTAACTAATACTATAAACAATCACATCATCAATAAAACAGTTAGGTACAATGCTAAACATCACTTTAACACAGTTAAGTAGATATATTCAAGATCCAAGATTATGTTAATTTAAAAACAGATCACGATAAGTTGTGCTCAAAATCTTGTAAAATATTAATAATTTATGCATATCAAGATTAACCATTACAAAACCAATCGGAAACTAATTAAATTTTTCGCTTATTTTATGCAGTTTCATATTTTGATACGCGATTTTACATAATTTAAATTATAAATACGAATTATACACCATTGTAAATTAAAGTTTTCTGATACATTACACAAATAATGATGTGTAAAATCGAAAACAATACGTATTTAAAAAGGAGAAAACATATTTAAGGCGACTATGTGGTTTAAGAGAAATATTTAAGTATCTACCTAGTTAATCAAACCATTTTATAGCCTCCTTATCAATGAAAATAAATAATATGATTCAGTGATTTTAACAACTGTTTTCTTCCAGTGTTATTGTTATTTGATAGCAGCTCTAGCATCCGTCACTGAAGGATGTAAGATAAAAACAAAACATTACGGCCGTGACAAACAAAAACAATGCACACAAATAGACAACTAATGAAGTCTGCAAACTATAAAAGCTACAATTTAAACTTCTGGTACACTAATAGGCAGTGATGTCTGAAACAATACAAGCATGTATTGAAGTACATTTTTGGTCGGTTGTGCATAAAAAGCGTACAATTCAGTCAAGCAATGGACAATGATGGAGCACCCATCTCACTAAGGCATCCACACTTCAAGGCTTGTTGTAAAGCCTTCTATAACTCACTCCACTATCGCAAAATTCGTTCATGATTATTCTGCACAAGAATAAATGGAAGACAACAATAAGAACTATAATTGATATCCAGAATAGGGGATTTAGGCCTCCTAAACTGTGTCCGTGTTTATGTAACGCTATGACATGGTTGTCATGTGCGGGGGCTTCTACTACCTCTTTGACATGAATGGCATGTCTCAGGTCCTCCATGTGCTGCTTATCAGCTGTAATATACAGTATAGCTGTTAGAGGCTCGGTTAATTTGACAGGGAAATACTTTCTGTAAGGTCCGAGTTGCACAGGGGAGTCTAAGCATCCAGCATCACATGCATAGTATGTCTTGTCAGAGCGGTCTAGAGCCACAAATATAGCTGCTTTATTGTCTTCCTGTAAAATAACACTTATATTTACATGAGTCATATTGCCATAATTGAGTCGTCTAAATAGAAAATCTCTGTGTAATTTTGAAGGGTGAATGTTGTATTCTAAGTGTTGATTACTAAAACGCAAACTTCCAAAGCTTAGAATCATTGCTTGATTGACTCCACTTGCTCCAGCTTTTAATAAATTATGACATCCTTGCTTTTCTAAAGTGAGTAACCACACACTTGCAACTGAATTTAAGTTTGATAGAGAATTTAAGGGTTTCCATAAATTGAAAGCATCAAGTGTTGAATGCCCTTCATAACAACCTTCAGAATAAGTCAAACTTCTCATAATGTCTGCCTTTGTATTTGCTTTCATACTGTCTTCATGTTCATAGCTCCTCACTTGAGAGAGGATGGCATATATTGTAGCATTAATTCTATCACCATTGATGATTCCTTGGGCTTTGGAGTCTGAGATATAGAACCCTGTGTACCACAGTCCCTGCCACACTCTAGCATGGTTCTCTCTCAGATTCCTTATTGCTGTTCTATCACCAGTTAATGCTATAACCTTTTCCATTTCCTCAATAGCTTTTTTTTCAACAATGTCTTTCTGCTTTGCATAATCTATTTTCTTTATTGGTTTACTGTATTGCACTGTAGTCAATATTAAGATGTCTAGTCCATCTCTAGCTTCAACTGAGATTGAGTTGCTCATTTTCCTGCACACCACAGCAGCGGCTATGACATTGTCACTATCTGGTATAGTTATCATACCCGTCACTACCTCATATTCCTTCATATCTACTCCTTGGTGCAGGTTTACTGTCTGCTTGACTGATGTTGGCCAATCAGACACTCTTGGTGTTGATATTCGTAATTTCTTCTTTACATTTGTTGGATTATTTACCCAAATCTCTTGCACAAACAATGAGGGTATTGTTCTGTGGGCATAATACTGGTATGACACTTGTAAACCTGAATCTGAACACTGAAATCTATGCACAATGCCCTTTTTGTATTCAGCTACTGTGAATTCCTTCATTTCGTAATCATCTATGACGTACAAAGGGTGATAGTACAGCGGTAGCGACAGAGTTCTTCCGTGTTTGATGTTCAAATGAGGAACGTGCTCCAGTGCTAAGCCCATGAAACCATTTCCTACATAAGGCACATAGTTGTGATTGAGCGAGTTCAGTGCCGCTGAGGATTCGTGTCTCAGGTACACGTCGTAATCTTTTAGAGAAGATTCGAAAGGCTTCATAAAATTTTGTACACAAACATTCTGTCGAGTGGTTCCAGTCTCCGAACCGAACATCCAATTCATTAAAGTAGGTCCAACGTATAGAACTAGGAATATAATAACCAGACATATTATCACCAGTTTCTTTCTAGTCAGGGGTCCATCGACTAGTCTGTTGATACGCCTCAAAACATCCCCGGCACGGCGACTCATATCTGCGACGTCAGAACGAAGCCTTTCCATTACAAATCTTCTGAAGCTATGTGTGTATATCCTTGCTTTTGTACAGGTTCAAGTGAGATCAGTTATTGACATTGTTAAACAGTACATTTACTGAAAACAATTTCTGATTTTTATTTTTGCACGGAACAATAATTATTATCACTTGACTTGCACAGATTAAAGAAAATACAGTAAATGAGTACAGATAACAAAATAGAAGAAGAAATAGACAAAAATGACCAGAGACTAATGATGAATGAACGAATGAAAATTGTTGTTCGTTTTGTGTGACCAGACCACTGCGGTACTGCCGTTTATTTTTCGCTAGGCAACTTTTAGGATATTAAAATAAGATTTGCATAAATAAGAACTATGTAGGAAATAATTACAATATAAAACCTACCTACTAGTTTTTGCATGAAAGAGAAACGAAGTCCATACACACTGTGGAGGTATGAGAGCAGGGAGTAAAGCTCATCACACCCCATCGGACATAACACCCGTCCGGTCGGAGTATCCTCCCTTTACTCCGAGGTATGATGAGCTTTTACTCTTTGCTCTCATACCTCCACAATATATTGGTTGTCGGTGTTCAAACATCGCTAATAGTGTTGCTCCATTTTGCTAATTTGTCTGCTTCACTAACATCATAAGAAAAATGTACCTCCTTGAGGTCATGCCTTGAGATAGGTAATTTTTGTATTTCTGTGTTCTGCGGATTCATGCTGTACTACCTATTTAAAGCGTAGTCCGAATAATTATCAAAATTCAGTAAATTTAGGTAAATAAAACCACTAGATAGTTACTGGTAAAATATTTTATTATTCGCTACAATATCAATACGGAACTATCACATTACGAAATACATAAAAAATATATAATTTACAGATTGTATTAGAAGCACCTTTTACAAATTAATATGAGCTGCGAAGTGTGGCTACAAAATGCTGTTTAAAGGATGTTTGGAATTCGATAAAAAATATACGAATCAGTCAGCCTACTATATTAAACAGCCCAGCGACACGTTTTTACGGTAAATACTTCTATATAAACAAATAAATTAAAGATTGAATATACCACACTTTCGCTGCATAACACCATTTAGTAATAGTTACATATATATCTTTATTAATATATTGACGATTGTCATAGTAAATAAATTCGATTTCATTATTATTGCTGATCGACAAGCTTATCTTTAGGAGATTCTCTAAATATCTATAATGTAAACGTAAGTTTGGCTACTAATTTGTTACATTAAATTATTGTAAAATGAAATATTAAATATGTATATATTTTTGGAAAATCGGTTTGTTACAGAATTACAATAATAGAAAAATATTGTTTTATTTGCTTTTAAAAATCTGATAGAAATTAAACCACATTACTTAAAAATAGTAAGTAGTGCAAAATATTAATTAGCGTGGTTTGATAGAAAGTAAATAATATGTAAAACTTTATTCTTACATCTAATTGGACGTTTAAAGAGCGACAATATTAGCACAAAATAAATAGGTATTTCACTCATGAATGTCATAAACATATACAAAATATTTTACATCGAATTCTGAAGAAATATAAAAGACGCTATAGTCCAGGTTCTATATACTATTTTAAAATATTACATATCAAAATAGTCGTTTTTCAGATTAAATTACAAGCTAGTATTGACCGCGTTGTAACTTATATATTTATAATTTATATATTTTTTGTATGTATATGTGTATAAAACCCTGTATATAAATATAAAATTCAAGGCACTTAGTAGTATGAAGTATAGATTTTTTGTCACAGGAATAAGAAAGGAATGTACAGATACGCGAAGGAATAAATATGTCAACGTTCTAATATTTCTATTGTATATACTTTGTTTCTATGTATATCCTTATATATTTAGTAATTGCTGTTGTTTTATTTAAATGATTATTTTAGCACATTTCTGAAGAAACTTTTGTATAAAAATGATCCTTGTTATTTAATTAAGGATTAATTTTGCGTAGGAATGTATGTGAGCCAATATCTGGAAGTATTTTTGTTGTATTTTTTAATACTGATAGTTAAAAAAATTCTAGAGATCTTTCCAATTAATTAAATTCATATAAATACATTTTCGATTAATAACAACATTTAAAATAACAACCATCTAAGTTAGTAATAATTAAAAATATAATTTTCTAATGAAAATATTTCTTTTTTCATTAAGATGTACGTAAAGCTACCGTTATATTAGATTTCCTACAAATATATTTTTTATTATTGAAATCCTGAAATAAATTAGTCAGTGCGGAAAAATATTCTTTTGACATTGAGTTGATAAAAGTCTGCTGAAAAAAGAAACATTTATTAAATTATCACTGTGGCAGATAGAATCAAGAAAACGCGATCTTTTTACTGTTGGACAAATAAATTAAAAGTTAAAAAAACAGTAGAAAAACACGCCCTACGAAGTGCACGTAAAAGAAAAAAATCGGCTTTCTCATCAGACCTTGAAACCTTATCGTGGTCAAAGTTCATTACATGACCTTTCTAACAAGTCCAAACACGGATATGATACGATGTTCCATCATAAAGTTCCAGTTCATATCTTCCGGCTCCATCATGAGATCAGTTCGACAGTACCATATTATTGTATTGTCATCAGAACTACATATACAACTGCCAATTTTCATGACGATGCGATCCTTAGAAGATGGTGAAATTAGTTATCTGAGATTTGATTACATGTTAGTTACATATAAGTGGACCTAATAAAAGCGTGTTAAAAATATCTCAATTTGTCTATTAGAATACAAATCAATGTATTAAAGGTGAAAAATAAATAAATGATTGTAAACTTGATTCTATCACCCACAGCCACTACCCTATCATATACCGCGATTACACCCTTATTCGTCTTTCTCTCTCTAGCACACGTCTGCTACATAGCACCATCTCACTTTTATACCCGAACGTAAGAGTATAATCAGCGTATATGTTCGTTTATTTAAGTTATTCCTGGTCCCCCTGTTTCCACTCTCTGTCGTTCCTGAGCAGAACTATTTCTTCTTCCGAGTCCGTCTCTGAGGGGGGGAGGTCTTCCTCGTCGAAGTAGGGTTTGCGTACTATGTCTGGAAATTGTATTAAAACGGTTTTTAAGACACGGAAAATTTTTCGTTGGATACTTGGCCCGAGATGAAAACGTAAAGGTAAATATTTCACGCTTGCTGATACCACGGATGCACCCTCGTCCTCATCGCTGATCTTAATCGCAAGGTTAAGTTATTGCTATCCACCGATTCTTTCTACTTTGTTATTTATTGTCAATTTTATTATAATATATGTCATCAATCACATCGGAAATAATTTTTTGAGATGTGGGGAACCCTCTGTGCAGTTATTTTTGCATTATGACGTCACTATACTATATTTTCTTTCTTGCTTTTCTTTTTTTTCTAATGTTAACTTAAACTAATAAACACGGATGTGTCCATAGCCCACGCCCACCTGGCTGACGGGGGTGGGGCGGGCTATGGAGACTTATGGAAAAGGCTTCCGTGGAGCCACTCACGCAATCTTCAATAACGACATAAAGTTTTATGCGAACTGTATACAGGGTTACTTGTAATTCGACGTATATCCGGAAGGAGGTAATAGAAGGGCCCAAGACTAACAAATTAAGCCACTCTTACCTCTGAGCCAAAGCAAAAGGAAAAGTTTAGTGGTTTCCGAGATTTTCGCAATTTTTGTTTTGTATGTGTCTTATNAAACCATTTTATAGCCTCCTTATCAATGAAAATAAATAATATGATTCAGTGATTTTAACAACTGTTTTCTTCCAGTGTTATTGTTATTTGATAGCAGCTCTAGCATCCGTCACTGAAGGATGTAAGATAAAAACAAAACATTACGGCCGTGACAAACAAAAACAATGCACACAAATAGACAACTAATGAAGTCTGCAAACTATAAAAGCTACAATTTAAACTTCTGGTACACTAATAGGCAGTGATGTCTGAAACAATACAAGCATGTATTGAAGTACATTTTTGGTCGGTTGTGCATAAAAAGCGTACAATTCAGTCAAGCAATGGACAATGATGGAGCACCCATCTCACTAAGGCATCCACACTTCAAGGCTTGTTGTAAAGCCTTCTATAACTCACTCCACTATCGCAAAATTCGTTCATGATTATTCTGCACAAGAATAAATGGAAGACAACAATAAGAACTATAATTGATATCCAGAATAGGGGATTTAGGCCTCCTAAACTGTGTCCGTGTTTATGTAACGCTATGACATGGTTGTCATGTGCGGGGGCTTCTACTACCTCTTTGACATGAATGGCATGTCTCAGGTCCTCCATGTGCTGCTTATCAGCTGTAATATACAGTATAGCTGTTAGAGGCTCGGTTAATTTGACAGGGAAATACTTTCTGTAAGGTCCGAGTTGCACAGGGGAGTCTAAGCATCCAGCATCACATGCATAGTATGTCTTGTCAGAGCGGTCTAGAGCCACAAATATAGCTGCTTTATTGTCTTCCTGTAAAATAACACT
Organism: Heliothis virescens; assembly: GCA_002382865.2. Taxonomy (NCBI): domain Eukaryota; kingdom Metazoa; phylum Arthropoda; class Insecta; order Lepidoptera; family Noctuidae; genus Heliothis; species Heliothis virescens. The sequence continues at coordinate 3,217,832 of NWSH02000085.1, forward strand.
TATATTTACATGAGTCATATTGCCATAATTGAGTCGTCTAAATAGAAAATCTCTGTGTAATTTTGAAGGGTGAATGTTGTATTCTAAGTGTTGATTACTAAAACGCAAACTTCCAAAGCTTAGAATCATTGCTTGATTGACTCCACTTGCTCCAGCTTTTAATAAATTATGACATCCTTGCTTTTCTAAAGTGAGTAACCACACACTTGCAACTGAATTTAAGTTTGATAGAGAATTTAAGGGTTTCCATAAATTGAAAGCATCAAGTGTTGAATGCCCTTCATAACAACCTTCAGAATAAGTCAAACTTCTCATAATGTCTGCCTTTGTATTTGCTTTCATACTGTCTTCATGTTCATAGCTCCTCACTTGAGAGAGGATGGCATATATTGTAGCATTAATTCTATCACCATTGATGATTCCTTGGGCTTTGGAGTCTGAGATATAGAACCCTGTGTACCACAGTCCCTGCCACACTCTAGCATGGTTCTCTCTCAGATTCCTTATTGCTGTTCTATCACCAGTTAATGCTATAACCTTTTCCATTTCCTCAATAGCTTTTTTTTCAACAATGTCTTTCTGCTTTGCATAATCTATTTTCTTTATTGGTTTACTGTATTGCACTGTAGTCAATATTAAGATGTCTAGTCCATCTCTAGCTTCAACTGAGATTGAGTTGCTCATTTTCCTGCACACCACAGCAGCGGCTATGACATTGTCACTATCTGGTATAGTTATCATACCCGTCACTACCTCATATTCCTTCATATCTACTCCTTGGTGCAGGTTTACTGTCTGCTTGACTGATGTTGGCCAATCAGACACTCTTGGTGTTGATATTCGTAATTTCTTCTTTACATTTGTTGGATTATTTACCCAAATCTCTTGCACAAACAATGAGGGTATTGTTCTGTGGGCATAATACTGGTATGACACTTGTAAACCTGAATCTGAACACTGAAATCTATGCACAATGCCCTTTTTGTATTCAGCTACTGTGAATTCCTTCATTTCGTAATCATCTATGACGTACAAAGGGTGATAGTACAGCGGTAGCGACAGAGTTCTTCCGTGTTTGATGTTCAAATGAGGAACGTGCTCCAGTGCTAAGCCCATGAAACCATTTCCTACATAAGGCACATAGTTGTGATTGAGCGAGTTCAGTGCCGCTGAGGATTCGTGTCTCAGGTACACGTCGTAATCTTTTAGAGAAGATTCGAAAGGCTTCATAAAATTTTGTACACAAACATTCTGTCGAGTGGTTCCAGTCTCCGAACCGAACATCCAATTCATTAAAGTAGGTCCAACGTATAGAACTAGGAATATAATAACCAGACATATTATCACCAGTTTCTTTCTAGTCAGGGGTCCATCGACTAGTCTGTTGATACGCCTCAAAACATCCCCGGCACGGCGACTCATATCTGCGACGTCAGAACGAAGCCTTTCCATTACAAATCTTCTGAAGCTATGTGTGTATATCCTTGCTTTTGTACAGGTTCAAGTGAGATCAGTTATTGACATTGTTAAACAGTACATTTACTGAAAACAATTTCTGATTTTTATTTTTGCACGGAACAATAATTATTATCACTTGACTTGCACAGATTAAAGAAAATACAGTAAATGAGTACAGATAACAAAATAGAAGAAGAAATAGACAAAAATGACCAGAGACTAATGATGAATGAACGAATGAAAATTGTTGTTCGTTTTGTGTGACCAGACCACTGCGGTACTGCCGTTTATTTTTCGCTAGGCAACTTTTAGGATATTAAAATAAGATTTGCATAAATAAGAACTATGTAGGAAATAATTACAATATAAAACCTACCTACTAGTTTTTGCATGAAAGAGAAACGAAGTCCATACACACTGTGGAGGTATGAGAGCAGGGAGTAAAGCTCATCACACCCCATCGGACATAACACCCGTCCGGTCGGAGTATCCTCCCTTTACTCCGAGGTATGATGAGCTTTTACTCTTTGCTCTCATACCTCCACAATATATTGGTTGTCGGTGTTCAAACATCGCTAATAGTGTTGCTCCATTTTGCTAATTTGTCTGCTTCACTAACATCATAAGAAAAATGTACCTCCTTGAGGTCATGCCTTGAGATAGGTAATTTTTGTATTTCTGTGTTCTGCGGATTCATGCTGTACTACCTATTTAAAGCGTAGTCCGAATAATTATCAAAATTCAGTAAATTTAGGTAAATAAAACCACTAGATAGTTACTGGTAAAATATTTTATTATTCGCTACAATATCAATACGGAACTATCACATTACGAAATACATAAAAAATATATAATTTACAGATTGTATTAGAAGCACCTTTTACAAATTAATATGAGCTGCGAAGTGTGGCTACAAAATGCTGTTTAAAGGATGTTTGGAATTCGATAAAAAATATACGAATCAGTCAGCCTACTATATTAAACAGCCCAGCGACACGTTTTTACGGTAAATACTTCTATATAAACAAATAAATTAAAGATTGAATATACCACACTTTCGCTGCATAACACCATTTAGTAATAGTTACATATATATCTTTATTAATATATTGACGATTGTCATAGTAAATAAATTCGATTTCATTATTATTGCTGATCGACAAGCTTATCTTTAGGAGATTCTCTAAATATCTATAATGTAAACGTAAGTTTGGCTACTAATTTGTTACATTAAATTATTGTAAAATGAAATATTAAATATGTATATATTTTTGGAAAATCGGTTTGTTACAGAATTACAATAATAGAAAAATATTGTTTTATTTGCTTTTAAAAATCTGATAGAAATTAAACCACATTACTTAAAAATAGTAAGTAGTGCAAAATATTAATTAGCGTGGTTTGATAGAAAGTAAATAATATGTAAAACTTTATTCTTACATCTAATTGGACGTTTAAAGAGCGACAATATTAGCACAAAATAAATAGGTATTTCACTCATGAATGTCATAAACATATACAAAATATTTTACATCGAATTCTGAAGAAATATAAAAGACGCTATAGTCCAGGTTCTATATACTATTTTAAAATATTACATATCAAAATAGTCGTTTTTCAGATTAAATTACAAGCTAGTATTGACCGCGTTGTAACTTATATATTTATAATTTATATATTTTTTGTATGTATATGTGTATAAAACCCTGTATATAAATATAAAATTCAAGGCACTTAGTAGTATGAAGTATAGATTTTTTGTCACAGGAATAAGAAAGGAATGTACAGATACGCGAAGGAATAAATATGTCAACGTTCTAATATTTCTATTGTATATACTTTGTTTCTATGTATATCCTTATATATTTAGTAATTGCTGTTGTTTTATTTAAATGATTATTTTAGCACATTTCTGAAGAAACTTTTGTATAAAAATGATCCTTGTTATTTAATTAAGGATTAATTTTGCGTAGGAATGTATGTGAGCCAATATCTGGAAGTATTTTTGTTGTATTTTTTAATACTGATAGTTAAAAAAATTCTAGAGATCTTTCCAATTAATTAAATTCATATAAATACATTTTCGATTAATAACAACATTTAAAATAACAACCATCTAAGTTAGTAATAATTAAAAATATAATTTTCTAATGAAAATATTTCTTTTTTCATTAAGATGTACGTAAAGCTACCGTTATATTAGATTTCCTACAAATATATTTTTTATTATTGAAATCCTGAAATAAATTAGTCAGTGCGGAAAAATATTCTTTTGACATTGAGTTGATAAAAGTCTGCTGAAAAAAGAAACATTTATTAAATTATCACTGTGGCAGATAGAATCAAGAAAACGCGATCTTTTTACTGTTGGACAAATAAATTAAAAGTTAAAAAAACAGTAGAAAAACACGCCCTACGAAGTGCACGTAAAAGAAAAAAATCGGCTTTCTCATCAGACCTTGAAACCTTATCGTGGTCAAAGTTCATTACATGACCTTTCTAACAAGTCCAAACACGGATATGATACGATGTTCCATCATAAAGTTCCAGTTCATATCTTCCGGCTCCATCATGAGATCAGTTCGACAGTACCATATTATTGTATTGTCATCAGAACTACATATACAACTGCCAATTTTCATGACGATGCGATCCTTAGAAGATGGTGAAATTAGTTATCTGAGATTTGATTACATGTTAGTTACATATAAGTGGACCTAATAAAAGCGTGTTAAAAATATCTCAATTTGTCTATTAGAATACAAATCAATGTATTAAAGGTGAAAAATAAATAAATGATTGTAAACTTGATTCTATCACCCACAGCCACTACCCTATCATATACCGCGATTACACCCTTATTCGTCTTTCTCTCTCTAGCACACGTCTGCTACATAGCACCATCTCACTTTTATACCCGAACGTAAGAGTATAATCAGCGTATATGTTCGTTTATTTAAGTTATTCCTGGTCCCCCTGTTTCCACTCTCTGTCGTTCCTGAGCAGAACTATTTCTTCTTCCGAGTCCGTCTCTGAGGGGGGGAGGTCTTCCTCGTCGAAGTAGGGTTTGCGTACTATGTCTGGAAATTGTATTAAAACGGTTTTTAAGACACGGAAAATTTTTCGTTGGATACTTGGCCCGAGATGAAAACGTAAAGGTAAATATTTCACGCTTGCTGATACCACGGATGCACCCTCGTCCTCATCGCTGATCTTAATCGCAAGGTTAAGTTATTGCTATCCACCGATTCTTTCTACTTTGTTATTTATTGTCAATTTTATTATAATATATGTCATCAATCACATCGGAAATAATTTTTTGAGATGTGGGGAACCCTCTGTGCAGTTATTTTTGCATTATGACGTCACTATACTATATTTTCTTTCTTGCTTTTCTTTTTTTTCTAATGTTAACTTAAACTAATAAACACGGATGTGTCCATAGCCCACGCCCACCTGGCTGACGGGGGTGGGGCGGGCTATGGAGACTTATGGAAAAGGCTTCCGTGGAGCCACTCACGCAATCTTCAATAACGACATAAAGTTTTATGCGAACTGTATACAGGGTTACTTGTAATTCGACGTATATCCGGAAGGAGGTAATAGAAGGGCCCAAGACTAACAAATTAAGCCACTCTTACCTCTGAGCCAAAGCAAAAGGAAAAGTTTAGTGGTTTCCGAGATTTTCGCAATTTTTGTTTTGTATGTGTCTTATTAATTTGCGCCTATAACCAAATCGTCCATGTATAAAATCGACGCTACCAAATCCAATACTGTTAGATTTCGACATCGTTAAGCTGTTCTATGAGGCAGAAAAGTGCGTAAGCTTGAGAGGATTAGTCAGAAGGTTTTCAAATGGTTTAATAATGGCCAAAAAGGTCTAAGCTTGAATGTCGAATTTTGGGTAAATTTCCAAAAATCCAAAAATGGCCCATATCTCGGAAACCACTGAACTTTGCTCAGAGGTAAGAGTGGCTTAATTTGTTGCTCTTGGGCCCTTCTATCACCTCCTTCCGGATATACGTCGAGTTACAAGTAACCCTGTATATCTTACCGTAAGAGCTAGCTTCATCGCATAGCGGTCGCTTATCATCGCTAGGTATCTGCGTGAATAGGTACTGCCGGCGCGAGTCCTTCGCGCGCTCGCGGCAGCTGAAGCACCACGCCGATATCGTCACTACTGCTACGCCGATTACTCCTGAAATTTCATTGGAATTTAAACTTTATTCTGTAGTGTTTAAGGTGGATATTGGTATGGAAGGTTTGTATGGAGCGGTACGTACGTTAAGCTGTAAAGGTGCAGTGTAAGGTTTATTTTTGTTTGGAATTTGTGAGTTATGTTAAGTATTCAAATTGCACATAATGATGTCAGTATCGTATAAATTAGGGGTGAAAAAGTGAGCCTTATTTGGAACTATATAAGGTTTATTTTCGTTGGGAAGTTTTTGGGTAATTTTCATCATATTATTATCAATATCGGCTACAACCAGTTAAACATATGGTTGTAAATGCTACATACCTGCCAGCATGACGAAGACTAGACGCGGCATGCCCAATACGTAGTCATCGCTTTCCAGTTTGAATAAAACGTTTGGAGTCAAGTTTTCTTTGCCGTTGATCTAGAAAATAAGTATAATAGCACTATCTTTGATTTTTCTTTTATGTTGCTTCTTCGTGAGGGTTTCGTCAAACTTGATGGCGGTTCGTAACTAACTTCCGAGCAAAAGCACGAATATGTGGTATATACCCTTCGTACATCTCTACCAGCCGTTGCATCTTAAAATGACACAGCACAATGTCCCAAAACGCCATATAGTTTGGCGAGAATCATAAAATATTCAATTTAAAATTACAACTAGCTGTTTTCCCGTGGTTTCACCCGCGTCCCATAGGAACTACTGGCAGTACCCGGAAAATATATAGCCCATGTTATTCGGGGATAGTCTACCTTCCCAACAGTGAAATAATTTTTCAAATCAGTTCAGCAGTTTTGGAGCCTGTGGGGTACAAAGAAACGAAAAAAATATTCCTCTTTTTTATATTACATAGTATAGATTTGTATAAAGTTCTCACCACAATATGCTTCTGTTTAGTAATATATCCATCGACAGAGACGCTGGCTACAACCTCTTTAGCTTTGTACTCTAACGGCAGAGCGAGTATGTACCGCCCCGTGGCGTCGCTCGTGTTTGTGGCTATGGGCGTCTTGCCATCTAGAGGTCGAATGTTCACGGATGCTGAAGGTAGGGGGTTGCTGTTGCGGTCTAGGGTTAAACCTGAAATGCAAGTACGTTTCTTTTGTAGTTGCCAGATGGAAATATAATGAAAGATTAGCAAATCGATTTACAAAAACTAGATCTAAGAAATACGTTTGATCGCGTGAACCGATTACACAAAAAAAGACAATTGGAAATGAAACATTATCATCCGACTAGCCTTTTCCCAATAAAATTACGTTGGGATTGGCTGCCAGTCTAACTGGGTGCAGCTGAGAACCAGTGTTTTACATGGAGCGACTGCTTGTCTGACCTCTCCAACCCAGTTACCTAGGCAAATCCCTTAGTAAGACTGGTTGTTAGACTTACTGGCTTCTGACTACCCATAACGGCTGTCAAAGCTGTTCAAATGACAGCCGGGACCCACCTATCGATCGTGCCTTCCGAAACACGGATTAAAAATGAAACACGAAGGCTATACCAGAGTCCTGAACAAAAATTGTAACAGGACAAAAAACAGACAGAATATTGAACCTTATCAATAACGGAATAGAGTTGAAAATTGCACGTTTTAACGTTAACTTACCAGTGACATAAATTACATTAGGGTTGTCGTCCACTTTGACTTCGGTGAACTGTCCTCCAGGGATGGTGTCGGAGTTGATACGACGCATTATGATGTCCTTGCTTTTCAGCACGCCTTCTACTACCGTCCATACTAGCGACTGAAAGTTTTATATTATTTTACTTTATTATAAACAGGAAATTGGGAGCGTGCACAAGTACAGTTTACAATTCGGTTACAGTTTTACTGCGGAATCCAATATTCTGTCTATCTCTGGATTTGCTTACTAGAGATAGGAATTTGACACAACTTGTATGGGGCTAATGTCAAAATTCTATCTCTAGTAAGCAAATCCAGACATAGATAGGTTATTGGGAATGGCCGTGGGTACAGACAACAGCAGGTCATGGTACCCGAATCTGTCAAATTTTACCAATCAAACATTAAGCTACCACCATTGCGATAAGGTTGAAAATCTATTGCAGAAATTTGACAGATTGTGGTAACTTGATGTGCTGTAAAGTTTTGATATTTTTAAATAAACTAATATTAAATACTTGATAGTAAAGTAAAAAAAGGTTTAAGAAGAATGTATTAATACTACAAGCAGAATAATGAATATGCTGTCTCATTTTTTGTAGTTGGTAAATTATCGAATGACCCCACCCGCTGTGGATGCAACATATAACCCACTATATCTCTTATTTGTTTACTAGGTCCGCGGTAGCTCACGATAACAAGACCGTGTAACAGAATATTACAGCTCTTGTAAAACTCAATATCGTTCAGCAAGTAAATTTCTAAGCACCATACCCCTCTCCTACTCGCTGGTTCTGCGCAGCCATTCGCGCAAACTTCAGTGACGACAAAAAGTTTGGCGAGAACTATACCAGTATTCTATATTACCTGGTCATGATAGTTGTGACAGCGCACGATAACGCGGTACACGCCGGGCGGTAACATTAGTCGATAGTGTGCGAGGTTGCGAGTCACACGGTACTGGCGTTCGATTCCCGTGACCGCCACGATGGCGTCGCGCATCGGCATGCCTTCTTCGTTCTTTATGAAGCCCACCACACCTGGGAAGGTTTGAGATAGGAAGAAATAAGCCATAGAAATGCATTTACAACGTGTCAATTTCAAGTAAAAAACCGAAAAAAATACAAAGGAACGAATTATGGTTACAGTTTTCATTGGCACTCCGAAGTTGGCTACGCTAGTCAAAATGTGGAAAAAAGACACTTTCACGTGCGCAAGGCGTAATGGCTGACTTCAGAGCTGCTACGTTATGTGATGAGAACTACACTTGCTGCTAATGAGAAAATATTAACAACATGTGAACCCCTATTGGGTTTTCTGGTTTGGTTAAAGCTAACACACTAGCGCTAATTATATAGCGGCCAAGGTCCATGACTGAAGTCGGTTAAAACTATTGCACTTACCAGTATTAGCCAGTTCAATAAACTTCATAATTCCTCTGAGATTGTTCCTCCAAACCCAGGCTATTTCGCTTTCCACCGGCATCTTACAGCAGCTGAGCCCAGCAGAAATCACGGGCGTGTTATATCTCTCACACAACTCATCTATTAGATCCCCATGCTTCACCCCATTGCCCTTGCACTGGTACTTATCGTTCGGGTTCCTGCTATCCTGGTACACCTGAGCGAATTTCTCAGACAAATTCTTCGATAACTCAGGGTAAGAAATATCTTCAGTCCCAGAAGAAAGTTCGAGAATCATGTCGTATTTTTCCGCTTCTAACATGTCGATAAAGGATTTCTCTCGAGTGTAATTTGAGAGGGGGTTTAAGTCTTTTTTGGTTAGGTAGCTGTATAAGCTGTCTCCGAATTCTTCTTCGAGTGGTTCGACATCACATTTGTCGGTTCCGTCGTACTGTTTGACGATTTTATCTGATAATGGATCGATGTTTGGTATGAAGTGTAGGACAGCGTTTTGTAGTAGGCGTTTGTGTACGGGCTCTCCGATAGTGTAGGCGGTGCCGATGTGACGTGCGAAGTTCAGTAACATCTCCTGGCCTAGGGGTTGCGAGCCATAGAAACTGCTGCAGATGGCTATGTGGAATTTTGTCTCTTCTGGCGATCCGACCTGAGGAAAAATGGTTATCGATTTCTCATCAGATAATTAAGAAAAAGTCAACTTTTTCAAATGTGGATAAATCCTTATTATGCGTAAACTTGTCATCTAAACTCTCGGCTTCAGTTGCTTTGTGTTTCAGTTTTGGGCATATTGTGTCTTTGTATATCAGACGGGAGATTAATAGTTAAAAAGACAGCCAAGTTTCTTCCTCCTGTCACTTTGTTTCCTAGTCTAAGCAATTCTATCAAACAGTCCCGAAGCTCAGTGTTGTAGTAAGTATTTTTCGCTGCATATTAAAGTTATTCCTCAAATACAGGCAAAGCTACGAATGATATTACCTCGTCCGTCATCTTGAGCTGATGGAAGGTGGAGGTGAGCATGCTGTCTCCGGCGCGGAACTCCGCGATGTTGGGGAAGCGGTTCTCGAGCTCGGACAGCGCCGCGTACATCTCCAGCCGCGAGTGGTACCGCGTGTTTATTATGTTGTCCAATACGCTGTGCAACAAATGTTGGATGACAAACTGTAGTTAGGGTTTTCACGGCTTACTATGGACTCAATAATGTATCTATCTGTCAATTTGGTTGCTAAAGATAGGAATTTGACATTAGTTGTATGGAGTTAGTGTCAGAACTTAATCCGGAGTAAACAAATCAACAGATAGATAAGTTATTGGGAACGGCCGCTTAAATCTGTTATAATAGTTTGTGAGGAGTTTTTGTATTAAAATGAATAAATCAGCTATTTTGTCCTCAATGCTTCTTTCTAAGCGTGTGACTATTTTAAAGTTGATGATTGCAGTTACAGTGCATTTTTGTTGTTTGTGCATGTGTTAGTAAAAATGTTCAAAGAGTGGTACGCCTTGCATTTAGTGTTGTGAAATTTGACATGTATTGGAGGTGTTCAGAAGCAGCTGTCTCTGGCGCTTTTACGATCAGAGGCAACTCTATCTCAATAGTCGACATCGATATAAAACGAATTTGGAAGAAATCGATATCGATTAGTGCATTTCAATTAGTGCCAAAGAGACATTAGTAACCACATACAGTTAATGCAAAAAACAACACAATTGCGTGCATAAACAGTTTATTAATAAAAGATTATAGCGATATTAATACACTGGGACGTACAAATAAACTAATATTAAAAGCTACAGTTAAGTACGAAGCCATAAGAAATTAAGAGTAAAAATAAACATAGAAAATATAAAATATTTAGTCTAAAACTATATTTAGAGCTGCCATGACAGCTTAATCTCAAAAAGACTTTTCATTTCAATATTGTTTGTGAGATCAATAGAAAATTGTTCGTAGAAAATACATTCGAGTTTTAGATCAATCATGGTGCCTTTGTATAAGACGCAATGTTGCCATAATTAACGATAGTTCGTATTTTTGTTATTTTGGCTACAATTGTAAAGGCACCATAACATTAAGTAGAGAAAAATAGTACTATTAATATCAAAATAAATCTTAAAAAAGCACCAAAAATTCATTATATTATACTGGACAAAAAATAAAATAATACTTTGTGATTCAGTATCGATAAAAAATAGAGAACAATTTTACTACCAAAAACAAAAATGATTTTATAAATGACGTAAATGCGATAAAAAACTAACTGCGATTTCCTTCAAAATTTCGTACAACGGTTTGTAGCAAAAATATTATATTTTAGGATAAATAAAAAACGTAAAAGTAAATACTAAAAATAAGCGAAGTGCATTATAATTATAACACGATGCTTAGAAGTAAAATAAGTAAGGGTTGCTTATACAAGGAATGGGATTAAAAATATATCGATTTGTTTAGTTCACTTTATCGAATATTGAATATCGATTTTTGAATTTATGTTTTACATATAGCATAACATCGTCTTAGATTTCGATGTCAATGAAATTCCAAAAAAAAACCGACGAAATAAAAACCTACTTTTTTTGAAGTCAGTTAAAAATGACAATGAGTCTATACAACATTCCTTGTACAACCAATCCTTCGAAACATTCACATTTGCGTGCTTAAAAAGATAAATAAAAAAAAAGTATACACAAAACATTAAACATAGCAAGCGTCGTGACAAGCGTGACAAAGCAAAGTATGCCATATCGCGAGTGCGTAAGGTCGATAGTCGTAGACTCACCGGAAGTCGTAGGCCGAGGACCAGTGCTGGGGATCGTCCGCCATTAACGTGAAGTTCACGCTCACTGAACCTGACGCGGGGACTGTCACTTGTTCCGTTACACTCTCGTAGCTGGAAATAACAATAATTATTTTAATTTATGCTTTGGAATTAGGTTTATATTCTCGTCTTTGCTTTGAAAATTTGAAATGCCTAAACATGCTTTTTGTTAATTCTAATTAGTAGAAGAAGTCAACTTCACCAGTAGACACGGGATGAAGATGTTAAGGGTGCAACCCCTTTGCTAAGTCCGAGAGAGTTATCGATATATCTAACGCTAGGAATTGTTATTGAAGCTGCTTATTTTACATCAGCTCACACCAGTGGTTCACTCCGTTTAGGAATTACTCCGCGCACTTGGATAAAAGCTAGCACATAGCCCTCCTAAATAAATGGGCTGAAATATTTTTCAAATCGGTCCAGTAGTTCCTGCGATTGATGCGTTCAATCAAACAAACTCTTCAACTTTTTAATAATATTGGTATAGATTTTTCCACACTGATCTTGGAACTTGTCACACGTGTCTGTGTATACTGTATACTCACCCGTGTTTCATAGCAGTGATATTGTAAGTGCCAGGCTCCAGCAGTCTCCAGTAGTCGCCGTACTGTGCCGTGCGGATGGAGTGCGACACGCCGTGCACCTTGATGCTGGCGTTCGCCAGCGGGTGCCCGATGTGGCTGTGCACGAAGCCGTGCACTCCTGTGTGGACCTGGGAGATAAAAATGTAGATAACATGAAACAATCACACCGGGGGCGCTTTATTGCCACCTGTATAAATATTTTAAAAAGAGGCATTGTAAACCTTTATAATTTCATCGCGAGTAAGACCCGTTTGTTGTCTAAAATATGCGTACAAGTCGCGAAAGTTTAAAAACACCTGAATAAAGTCCTGTAAAGCTCCTTATAAGGTGGCAACAAGGTTCGCGCTTGTAATGGTTGGGTTATGCCAGTCCTGATGTATACCTTCGGCATTCAAACCGAATAAGACACTCTGTATATGGGAGGCCGTACACTGCTGTCCACAGAACAGATGCATTCATCGACGATCGTGGATGATGAGATTGTACACTGCTGTACAAACGGAAATTTGTAGGATGAGGGGGACAAGCCTTTCAAGAAAGATCATTAATTGATTATCATCTTCATGATTGATTTTTCATTACGAACGATATCCAAGAGTCCCCTTGTATCTTTCTGAATTTAACCGGGTTTTAGCCCATAATATTTTAATGATTTTTTATGTTTGAAGCAAGTTTCTCTGAAAAATCTCTGTTATTTTTTTTTGTAAGTTACCTGTTCAATAAACTTAAGCAAAGCTTCCCTGTTATCTTGCCAGTACGTAGGCAGGTCGCTAGCCGGAGGGAACTTGAAGCAGCCGAGTTCTAGCGTGATCTCCATGTCGTTTGTGTACAGGTAGTTCCAGTCTTGCATACCACCGGCGAGGACGTACCTAGAAGTAACGAGGGTTTATTGAAGGGTGCTTCATCTCATGCTATAAGTAATATAGGGCCAATTTTACAGGTGCCAGATAGAATTCCGTATAGCTATTTGAGATCAAGGGTTCCGTACCATTATCTATGAAAAATGAACGTATCTATTACCTACAACTAGGTAAAACGGGACCCTATTACTAAGACTTCGTTATGTCTGTCTTAGTAATAGGGTCCCGTTTTACCCTTTTGGGTACGGAACCCNGACGAAATAAAAACCTACTTTTTTTGAAGTCAGTTAAAAATGACAATGAGTCTATACAACATTCCTTGTACAACCAATCCTTCGAAACATTCACATTTGCGTGCTTAAAAAGATAAATAAAAAAAAAGTATACACAAAACATTAAACATAGCAAGCGTCGTGACAAGCGTGACAAAGCAAAGTATGCCATATCGCGAGTGCGTAAGGTCGATAGTCGTAGACTCACCGGAAGTCGTAGGCCGAGGACCAGTGCTGGGGATCGTCCGCCATTAACGTGAAGTTCACGCTCACTGAACCTGACGCGGGGACTGTCACTTGTTCCGTTACACTCTCGTAGCTGGAAATAACAATAATTATTTTAATTTATGCTTTGGAATTAGGTTTATATTCTCGTCTTTGCTTTGAAAATTTGAAATGCCTAAACATGCTTTTTGTTAATTCTAATTAGTAGAAGAAGTCAACTTCACCAGTAGACACGGGATGAAGATGTTAAGGGTGCAACCCCTTTGCTAAGTCCGAGAGAGTTATCGATATATCTAACGCTAGGAATTGTTATTGAAGCTGCTTATTTTACATCAGCTCACACCAGTGGTTCACTCCGTTTAGGAATTACTCCGCGCACTTGGATAAAAGCTAGCACATAGCCCTCCTAAATAAATGGGCTGAAATATTTTTCAAATCGGTCCAGTAGTTCCTGCGATTGATGCGTTCAATCAAACAAACTCTTCAACTTTTTAATAATATTGGTATAGATTTTTCCACACTGATCTTGGAACTTGTCACACGTGTCTGTGTATACTGTATACTCACCCGTGTTTCATAGCAGTGATATTGTAAGTGCCAGGCTCCAGCAGTCTCCAGTAGTCGCCGTACTGTGCCGTGCGGATGGAGTGCGACACGCCGTGCACCTTGATGCTGGCGTTCGCCAGCGGGTGCCCGATGTGGCTGTGCACGAAGCCGTGCACTCCTGTGTGGACCTGGGAGATAAAAATGTAGATAACATGAAACAATCACACCGGGGGCGCTTTATTGCCACCTGTATAAATATTTTAAAAAGAGGCATTGTAAACCTTTATAATTTCATCGCGAGTAAGACCCGTTTGTTGTCTAAAATATGCGTACAAGTCGCGAAAGTTTAAAAACACCTGAATAAAGTCCTGTAAAGCTCCTTATAAGGTGGCAACAAGGTTCGCGCTTGTAATGGTTGGGTTATGCCAGTCCTGATGTATACCTTCGGCATTCAAACCGAATAAGACACTCTGTATATGGGAGGCCGTACACTGCTGTCCACAGAACAGATGCATTCATCGACGATCGTGGATGATGAGATTGTACACTGCTGTACAAACGGAAATTTGTAGGATGAGGGGGACAAGCCTTTCAAGAAAGATCATTAATTGATTATCATCTTCATGATTGATTTTTCATTACGAACGATATCCAAGAGTCCCCTTGTATCTTTCTGAATTTAACCGGGTTTTAGCCCATAATATTTTAATGATTTTTTATGTTTGAAGCAAGTTTCTCTGAAAAATCTCTGTTATTTTTTTTTGTAAGTTACCTGTTCAATAAACTTAAGCAAAGCTTCCCTGTTATCTTGCCAGTACGTAGGCAGGTCGCTAGCCGGAGGGAACTTGAAGCAGCCGAGTTCTAGCGTGATCTCCATGTCGTTTGTGTACAGGTAGTTCCAGTCTTGCATACCACCGGCGAGGACGTACCTAGAAGTAACGAGGGTTTATTGAAGGGTGCTTCATCTCATGCTATAAGTAATATAGGGCCAATTTTACAGGTGCCAGATAGAATTCCGTATAGCTATTTGAGATCAAGGGTTCCGTACCATTATCTATGAAAAATGAACGTATCTATTACCTACAACTAGGTAAAACGGGACCCTATTACTAAGACTTCGTTATGTCTGTCTTAGTAATAGGGTCCCGTTTTACCCTTTTGGGTACGGAACCCTAAAAACATTTCTATGGCACTATCTGTCAGATAGCTATTTAGAACTTTATCTGGAACCTGTGAAACTGGCCGATAGTCTCGTCATACTTTTTGTCGTCACGGAGCATTACACGAGTGCTACGCAGAAATCATTTTTAGGTATCAACGGCTAGCGGAGCTTGGAGATAGGTATGGACCACATGCGCGCACTTAGGCTTGGAATTTGACTTAGGCTGTCTCCATCGAATTTTGCGAATACTATACAAAAACCTTTTGAAATAGGCAAAAAACGAAAGTTATCCAATGTAATGTTTGCAAAATCAAAACGTGAGAGTATGTTCCAAAGAGTTGTTGTTTTGTAGTGAAAATTGAGAATGAATAAATCTGATCTGCCAATTGATCACAAGAAGACTATTTCAGATACTTATAGCTTACCATTTAGCTCCGTTAGTGATGCCTTTAGAAAACCTCTCACTGGGCAAGTTCCTGCACGGCTCTCCGAGGTGCATTTTCTGATGAGCCTGAAATCAACACAATAATGTTAAAGATATAATATTGAACTTGTATTCAGAACTACTCGTATTCTTTCCAAAAATTCTAGTATAAACTGTAAAATGGTAGACTTCGGACTTCTTGCAAAGATTTTTAGTGTTTTGCTGTTGGAACTAAATACTATGGTAACTTTACAGTACTTAGGAGGAAACTATTTCTCACAGATAGATATAAAGTTGCCTGAAAGTTAGACTGATATATAAACTGTATTACTGCCAAGGTTCATTAAAATTCATATTTATTACTAGCTTCCACTCGCGGTTTTACCCGCGTCCCGAGGGTATTACTGAACGCACTTGATTAAAAAGTAGCTTAATATATTCTGATATATAAACTATATTTCTGCCAAGTTTCATTAACATCCAGCAGTTTCACCGTGAAGGAGTTACAATCATACACAGACACTCAAAAATTTTCGCGTTTATAATATTTATAGCTGATTCCCCGCTGTTTCACCCGTGTCCAGGTTTTCTCGGGGATAGTCTAGCTTCCCAATGGTGAAAATTGTTTTAAATCGGTTCAGTCATTTCGGAGCCTTTAGGGTACAGACAAACGTTTCCTTTTTACTACATTAGTATAGAAGAAGGTATAGATTTGCATTATAAAGAAAATACATAATATAAGTAGCAAGTAGGATAGTTACAAATACTCACATCAGAATAAGTATGCGCGAGATGCAGGAACACAGGGTTGTCAGGAGTGAGGTACTCGTGGCCGCTGATCATGGCGGGGTTGCCGTCGTACGGGTAGTTGGCTACCAGGGCTCCTCCGTGAAGGTTGGCTGATAAGACGAACGGCTCTGACAGCGACCAGTTCATGACTGCTCGCGTTTCTGGTTCGGGGATTTTGTTGTCCTGGGATAAATGAGAAATATTTTATTTGCAAGTAATCATAAAGATATTACTATATGTCAAATGACAGCAGAAATGCTATTAGAATAATTGCTCAAACTTTATTTGAATAGCTGATCATCGGTCTATTCTTTAGGAAGAACTTGTTGTCTTTCTCTTCTATTCTTGAGAGAAAAGCAACAACCTTTCTTTAAAGAACAGAGAAATAGGTTACCACTTTTGATCGTATTTTTTGAATACAGCATTTCAGGTCAAGTTTCCTTTTTTATTGGCATATTAGTACTTAAAAGATGCCAATAAAAAAATACATTTTACTGTTTATCTAACAAAAGCTGAATGATGTGAATTGCCATTTAACTAACCTAATTATGATAGTCTTAGTACTCACCCTAGTGTCGCCGAATTGATCGGGGAAGTTCCTATTCAGATCTACGTCATGGGCGTTACTTCTGCCTGTCAGGCTGCTGTAATCACCTGCAACGGAAATTATGTTACTAAAACATTACATACTTTATTTGATCGCAGCAGTAGTCTCTCATGGCGTTTATAAAACTGTTTTTGGTGCCATCGCGTATTTTGTGCAGTTGACAACAGTCAGTTTTCAAGGGACGACTGACTTATTTGTAAAGACTGACAGCAACTGTCAACTGCACCAAAACGGTCAGACCATATTTTACAACTTCAGTAAATTCGTTCGTGACACTCACGCTCCCACCCACCCACGTGAACCATAGGAATATCACTGACGAATTTGCCAAACTTAACCCATAGTACAGACAACAGCACATCAAGTTACCACAATCTGTCAAATTTCTGCAATGGATTTTCAACCTTATCACAACAGTAGGTAGGTTAATATTCGATTGGTAAAATTTGACAGATTCGTATACGTTGACCTGCTGTCGTCTGTACCAATACGCATAAGGCATTTGTAAAGAACCTTACCAACTTCAGCCTTCTCGTATCCATCAGGGTTCATGCTGGGCATGAGATGTATCCTGGTGGTGTTCAGCATGGTCTGTATGCGCTCGTTGCCGCTGGTGTACTCCTGGCACAGGTACTTGGCGAGGAGCAGGAGCAGTTCCCGCCCTACCACTTCGTTGCCGTGCATGTTGGCTACGTACTTGAATTCGGGTTTACCTGGTAGGGTAAAGGGGTTATATAATTTATTACTAATTAGTTTCATCCCGTGGTTTTACCCGGGTTTTTTTTCGAGTGCTGCTGACTGCTTGCTGCTGTTCAGCCAATCTCGAGTTAATAGTGTCTCGGTAACTAAAACGACCCCCATTTATATGTATAACATCATAATTTTGTACCTACATTCTTGTAAATAAATTTCATTTCGTTTCATATAATTATATAGGTTATGCTTAGATTTCCTGAAGGTATAAAGGAGACAATTTGAGATTGTGTCTCAACTTCTTTTATTTTTATAAACTATGTCATAAATTAGGCACAAAATCAGTCAAGTCCAGTAATATTTAGTGGACAGTTTACTTCCCCTTCAATATCGTTTTAATCCTCCAAGAATGAAAATGGTTATTTCAAATGGCGAAGTCTTATCCGAGTTCAAAACTGCATAAAAGTCGGTACCTATAACTCAAACTTGAAAATAGAAACGAATGAACCACTCACCAGGCTTATGCATTCCAGGTTCCTTCGTAACTTCCAGTACATACAACTCCCTGCCTTGCACCGACTTCCCGATGCTGTACAACTTGGTGATCTGCGGGTA
Source organism: Heliothis virescens (assembly GCA_002382865.2). Classification (NCBI taxonomy): domain Eukaryota; kingdom Metazoa; phylum Arthropoda; class Insecta; order Lepidoptera; family Noctuidae; genus Heliothis; species Heliothis virescens. The sequence continues at coordinate 3,236,121 of NWSH02000085.1, forward strand.
CTGCTCGTTGAGACCCTTGAGGAAGCTCTCCATCTTAGCATAGTCGTGGTGGCTGAAGTCTACTGCGGAAATACCGTCGATGTCGTGACGCGCGCGCCTCATATGCACTGGAGATTTGCCCGTTCAAAATTTAAATGTTTTTGCTACCATTTTGGTAGGCATGTTGATTTGTGTTGTTGGGTTGGTATGTTTCTTCTGTTTTGTGATATTTTTGCTATGTTTGGATTTTGAAATGAGTAAGGGTCAATTCACACCGAGACGCGACGCGACGCGACGCTGCACGCAGATTTTGCATAGAGCGACTCAAAATATACTTTATTCACTACACGAAACGATACACATTTAATTGTGAGAATTCAGATACGTTGCGCTGCACCTCGAGACGCCGCGCGACGCCTCGCGGCAATCAAATGTGTATCGTTTCGTGTAGTGAATAAAGTATATTTTGAGTCGCTCTATGTAAAATCTGCGTGCAGCGTCGCGTCTCGGTGTGAATTGACGCTTATGATGCATGTATGGCTCCTTTCTTATGTATGTATGTGTATGGTGTAGGTATTTTTGATGTCCAGGTTTTGAGAGATGGAAAATGATCGACTATATGGCGTATTGGATTTTAGGATAAAATGCGTGATGTGTTTTTATATTGGTGGAATGTGAGCTTCTTGTTGAATTGGTGTTTTGGTGCAAGGATTCTAGAATGTAATTATGAAGCTTTTTCTACTTTGTTTTCTTGGAAAAAAAATGTTTTTGATTTCAAACCTCACACCAAACAAAAATTGTATTTATTCTTTTAGTCAAAATAGCTTCATGCATTCTGTTTAACACAGTGTTGAAATAACTTTTGGTAAGCACAAATTGTGTGTTGGCTACTAGAATGCCAGGATGGAAAGGTGTCTCTAGATACGTTCTACAAGCATGTTCTAGAAAGATCTGGGCAAATCGACAGCGCACAAAAAGTAAAGTATAAACACAAAACCGTCACCAATAAAAAAGAAAAAAAGGAGAAAAAATAATGCCTAAGAAAAAGAAAATTTGAAAAAAGAATAAAGGAAACCAGATCCCAGAGTGTAGTTAGATTCATTAGCAAAAATATTTTTTTAGTATTGGCCTGTTAATTTTAAAATGTGCACAATTTAAGACACAATACTTATAATTTCTTATTTAAAAAAATAAAGGACTCATAATTTCAACATGGCAACTCAACAGAAAATTTTAAGCATTTACTTAAATCAATAAAAAATATTCGGTAGGTATGCTCAACTATAACATAAACTACGCAAATTTCAACATAGACAAGCTACGACGTATTAATTACAGAAAAAAAAATACAAATAAAATAAAATAAACACGTTCGCTAAATGAATCTAAACTACATGAAAAGGTTTTAATTAAAACAAAGCGTTAATTCACTGTGTACCTGTGACGTTTATTGTTCATATACAACGCCTGACTGGCCATCTATGTACAGACAAGTTGATATACAATTTTCGACCTTAACGTGTTCACTATAGAGTTTATTTTAGATTCCTCCTATGTACAGATAACTTGTTATAATATCGTTGGTATAGCTGATGGCAGTTGACATTTTGTATGGCTGATGCATGTTGATATACAATTATCGACCTTACTACGTTGACTATTAAGTTCATATTAGATTTATAAGTGGCCTTTTAAGAAAATATTTTAAAGCTCTTATTATTGGACAAAAGGGACACTCAGATGTTTCACTATATCGGATTCTCTGTCATTTATTTTTTCACTGCAATTCTTATATTAAATCAAGTATGTATTAGTTAGGTACATTTCATAGAAAAATCTAGGTACACAGATTTATGATGTATAAGAATCTACTTCAAATAAAGACTAATTAATTTAGTTTACAATATTTAACTGATCATGGTTTTGCAACTTTTCAAATAGGTACCTAAAATACACTGATGTACGAATAAAATGGCGCACTAACATTTATGCAAATACACAACCAATTCTTAATTTTAAAATCACAATTTAAAGTTAGTACGATATTTTAATTAGTTTTAAACAAATCAATCACAATAATTGAGATCATTATTTTAGAATTTTAATGTTTCGAATAATTTACTTAATTGGCACAGTAATACTACACAAACAGCCTAATTTTATTTATTTTTAAAAGTAAACTAGACCATAATGCTAAGAAAAAATCTGTCCCGTAAGAAAAAGTACATATTTCTAAAATTTTAATTATTAAAAAAAAAACTTGTTTTTAGACCTAAATGAGACCAAATAATTGAAATCAATTTAATACCTTTTATATTCTTAATACCTAATAATATTTTTATTCAGCTTTAACTGAGAGATTGAGCAATCAAATTTAAACCTTATTTTATACATACTAAGGGTCAAATTTCTCTGTCTATAAATAATAAAAAGAGTGAACATTTTTTAAGTAGTTCTTACTCACTGGCTGGTCAAAAGACCAATATTATTCTTATTCTAAATTCAAATTATGTTAAGTTGGGCCGTTTTGCTTATAGTCCTATGTTAATAACACATACTTATTGTATTTTCGACGTTATTGCTTTGGTCTTAAGGTTAATTTTATATTAGTATTGCGTCACAAAGGCTACATTTTAGTTTTAATGTTAGTTGTATGAGATAAGGAAGCCCAATAAAAATGAGATGGCAGTTTTAAGTTCATACAACAATTATTTACACAAATGTATTGATGTTTTAACTAAGAATATAACATTATTTCTTTTATGAAATCATCGGTTTATATTGACGAAATTCCATAAAATTTAATGTATATGTAAGATTATTTATTTGGTCCTTCTGATTATTTTTGCTTTTAGTTGAAACATCAAATTGTTCATTGTATACTATGACTTCATACTTCTATTCCCACTAATAAAGCAACCATTCTTAACCACAGAGTACTAAAGGAATATATTACTACACACTATTGCGACAATAACGACCAATCAGAACCAAGATAAATGATGCCATATTAACAACCGTCCAATGACAGACCTCCCACCATCCTTTTTACTCATTAAAAACTTTTCTGCTGTGTTCTAAATATCTCTAAATAAGTGATTCTTTTTACAAAATATAGATACTTATATTAGCATTGTGCCTTATATTGTACTTTTAAAAATGGCATTGAAAATTAAGTTCTATTCGCATGTACTTAAGGTATAAAGTCGCTTAAATTTCTTAATTACTTATTGTGCATTGTTAATTCCTTATTCGAATGACAGAATAAAAGCGTATTATACACAACCCTGATGGACAGTAACATTTCAGGTGCCATGGGTATTGACAAACTAAAAGGTCTATAGTTCTATGATCGATGAGTGAAATGTAATAATTATATTCCCATTGACACCTCAAAATGTTTTCAAACTTTATAGAAGGAAAACGCGGAGAAATTAATTTGATAAAACGACCATTTTCCAATCACTTCAAAAACATACGTTTGGTTTAGTTAACAAGTCAATTTCTACGCGTAATTTCTAATGATAATGGCCACATACCAATGACACAGTATTAATGATTAGACACAATAAGGAATACATGAAAATGTAAACTATGTAACGTGATTCAACAATGTCATGATCTGTAGTTTATTATGTAAAGGTCAACTCATATAACTGCCCCGTCCCACCCACTAAGGGCATGTTCATAGTACATAGGTATTCGCTCTTAGACAGGGGTTACACGATCAGTCTGGCATCAGTCAATTCCATCAGTCTGGTCCAGACTGATGGGAGAATGATCGTGTAACCGGTTGATTGACGGACTGATGGTCCAAAATGTACCGTGTTTTTTGCCCGTGAGCCTTTCGTCAGTCTGTGACTGATGCCAGAATGACGCCAGACTGATCGTGTAACCCCTGTCTTACATGCAAAAATAATATTATTCAAATATCAACTTTAAATATTCTTCTTTAAATACAATTTTCGCTGGCAACATAAATTAGTAAAGAGCGCTCTGTAAGTGAACTTACTGCGGTTACGTCATAATTATGTTGCCAATGTCAAGTATACCTTAAGTGCAATATTTAAAGCCTATATTTGAATAATATTATTTGTGCATGTAAAAGCGCATATGTGCTATGAACTTAAGGGTCGTGGGGCCGTATCATTACCCTTTATTAGACGGTTACTAGTTGACAGGTATGTGTGATGTAGTATAGTATGTGTATGTATAATATACCTTGAAATGTTAATATAGATTTTTAGAAAGTACAGAAAATGGTATTTAACTATTTTGGGGCGAAATACATTATTTCGGATCAAAATAATCTACTACATTGTTACACATAAATTGTTAGTAATAATGACGAAAGATAATTAACGCAGGTTGTTCTTATGACAGTGACACTTACAACTTGACAGTTATGTTTTTGACTAGATTTAGTAATAGTAGCAACCACAGAACATATAAAGGAGGTTAGAAGGGCCTTGTGGGCGGGGCACGCGCGCCGCGGTTATGAGCAGATTCTCAAAACCAGCCGAAATTGACTACAATCGCGCGTTTGTTGTGACAGCGTACGACGCTCCGAAAAAATATTAAATTATGCCGTCTTACGCAATTATTACGTGTTGGAAAAGAAGCCAGGTGTGTAGTGTAGCACGAGACGGGATTTCTTTTCACCGGTAAGTCCAAAAACATTAAAATACTTGTGATATTTGTAATTATACCATTGGCATTATGAAGTTTGTATACAATAACGATATTATCGCAGGCAAACGAAAAGTAATACATTGCTTGAAATACATGCGAACCAATTGGCACTACGTGAGCGATCGCGCAATGTATTACGTACACAGCGAGAGTCTCGAGTACCGAACCAATGGTTCAATTCCACGAAATCTAGCCATATCGATAGTGACGTGCCGAGTTGTAAACAATGTCGATAATTACTCTGCTGCAAGTGATATTATCAATAGTACACATTGTAGCTTAATATTATTATTTATTTTTGCCAGAACATTTAAATATTTTTTTAAATTATTAGATATGTATGTAGAAAATGAATAAAAAAATTATTTTAAAATGGAGTAACGTTGTTTTTATTTGTTAACTTTTATTTATTTTTTCTATATTCGCATGAATACATTAGTCACGACGTGCATTACAGAAGTCCACAATACTTGTAAAGTAAGTAGCAAGATTACAAGTTATCGATATATGTTATCGATATCTATACTCGACCTTTTTCTCGCCCTAACGTACATGAGCTTTTAAGCGTGTATGAGTGTACGTCAAACGCAGTGATTGCGCTAGTGTGACAACCAACAGCAAACTCACGATGTTAGTGCGTGTTGTTTATTTGTGTGCGTAATCCGCGTAGGAATTACACTCATACTTGCAGTGAAGTTAAAGAGTGGGAGACAAACGGCGACACGCGTTCTAATGCAAATCGGGAACTATTTCCTTTCTAACCTCCTTTATATGTTCTGTGGTAGCAACAAATATGGAAATAGATAAATGAAGCTGGAAAAATTTGACTAGAACTACGTACTTCGAATTTCTGATATTCAGGGATGTAAAATAAAATGCGAAATAAAAGTAGATTATATAAAACGACATAAATGACCCTAAATGTGGTCTACCTAAGATTACTTGATTCACGCGATTGACTCAACCAAAATTCTTTGGACCTATACTTTTTGTTATTACGAACGACCTATAAGACACAAAATAAAAAAAAAATCTTGATACTTTACAACTGTCAAATTGTAAGTAAATGAATCACAATCAAGCTTCAACGAGAGCGACAAGCAGTAAGTTAACAGCTACCACCGAGAAGTGAGTTAGTAGTGTCGCGGCCGAGTTGTCATGGTAACGCATCTGCGACTTACCCGCGGTCAGGGAGCGAGGGTGCCGGTGGACTGTCATGTTGACAGTGATTGGGGATGTCTGGTTCGCTGGTATTATTATCGTCGTGTATGGAGGGATTGAGTAGCTGGAAAAGGAGTAAATAATTAGAAATTGAGAATAAAAGAGACCTTATCAAAATGGCCAGAAGAAAAAAGAAAGTAATATTATAAAAAACAAAGGGTTTGATGCTATCACATGCAAGATGTTCACGTGTCAAAAATTTATTGTTATTTATTTATTCCCTAGAATTGATTCAATAGGACTGGCACTTTCCTAGAATAAAAGATTTAAATTAAAAAAAATAAGTAGAAGGAAGCAAAGACAGCATAATGGCAGCATAAGTGAGTCTCGCGCTTTTTGCCATCACGACTTACAATTTGGCATTCAGAGCTAAGGGGTAAAATAAGGGTTGACATGTTCTTAATTTTCGTTTAACAATTTTAATTAATTCAACTTTAACAGTTTTTACTAACTGAACTTACCCCGAAGCGACGGCAGTGATGTTGTACTGTCCAGGCAGCAGCATACGCCAGTAGTGGCCGTGGTCTGTAGTACGTACCACGTGGTCGTTACCCTCCACTTTGATTTGCGCATTCTGAAACATAAGCAAATAGATTTCTTCATGCCATTCCAGAAGCTTATCATTTTTGAAAAAAAAAAAAATCATTTTTTTGTGAAATGTGTTTTTTTTTCCAAAACAGAAAGTTGAAACATTATTGCAAAAATATCGTATGTAATGATTGTTGTATCAGCCGAAAAGCACCCGCTGCTGGACTAAAGCCTCCCCTTCCAGTTCAACACTTTGCTCGGTCTTCGGCAACCCACATCTACTGATTTACTGGGGTGAGTCACCACTCGAGAACTTTCGCTACCCCATCAAGCATCTTTTCTGCGAGCTATGTGCCCAAGGCCACTTCGGCTTCGCAATTCTACGGGCTACGTCGGAAAACAATCCTTAAGTGGTCGTAATTACCTTAACAGGCTCGCCAGCCTCATCAAGCACGACACCAGTGACTCCAATATGGGACTGCTCAATAAAAGACAGCAGTGAGTCCTTGTTCAGTTGCCAGTACTTCGGCAGCTCGGCAGCAGGTGGGTACTTGCAGCAAGACAGCTCGAATGTCACCTCGAAACAGTTGGAATGCACGTAGTTGAAGTCTTGCATGCCTCCTGGAATGAAAAAACATTTTGCTTGTTATAGTTCTCGTTAAACTTTATGGCCGCTCGGAACAGTTCGAATCGATGAGGACAAACATTTTCAGGTATGCTACAATACTGTGGTACGGGGAAAGCGTTCTAATCTATACTAATATTATAAAGCTGAAGAGTTTGTTTGGTTGAACGCGCTAATCTCAGGAACTGCCCATTTATCGAGAAAAGCTATGGGCTACATTTTATCCGGGTGCGATCAGTAGTTCCCACGGGAAAGCGGGTGAAACCGCTGGCAGAAGCTAGTGTTCGTATCTATGAAGGCAAGTCGTCTTAGTTACACTATTTACAAGTCAAGAACGGCATAACCGATTTGGATGAAAATTTGTGGGTAGTAAGTTTAGAACCAGGAGAAAGACCTAGGATACCTTTTATCGCCATCCCGGTACGAGATACGGGATACGGGCGGAGGCTAGTTATTTTTAAATTAAGTAATTAATTTCAATGACAAACCTTGCACTGAATACCAGTGCGCTCCATTAGTGAGTCCTCCCTCGAAGTTCTCAGGCGGGCAGGTATCGCCAGCGCGCATTTCCTCATTGCGAGACGCGTATACATTCGCCAAGTGCTTGAACAACGAGTCATCGGGGGAACGGCTCTCTTCACAACACTCCTTGCCAGTACTGAAATGAGGAACTGAATTTGAGCAAAAGTAAAGTAATGAATTCACGAAAACTCCGACGAATTCGCTGGTTAGTGAATGGTGTACGCGCGGATTAGCGTAGAATTAATCGAATCCAATATGATAAATCATTAATGTTGGAGCCGGCTTTCAGTCTAACCGTATGCAGCTGGGTACCACTGTTTTACAGTTTAGAGAACCAACAGTTGCTAATGAAATCACCTACCTATCACCAGAGTAAGTACCTAGTAAATATTCAATTCCGCTTCACTATATAGCATAAACTCCTGGAAACGGATACGGTTGATGGAATGAGTCATGTAAAGACCATGCAATAAAAGCTGGTTAAACGTGAAAAATTGATCTGGCACTATGCAAAGAGGTCATCATCTGCCTAGCCTTTTCCCAACTACGTTGGCGTCGGCTTACCGGATGCCTTTGAGTACCAGTGCTTTCGAGCGATTTCAAAGAACCAAGCAGCTATAAAAGAGATATTTTACACCACTTACATGGAATCATCATAGGGATAGCTAGCCACTACCGCTCCTCCATGCAAGTTGCCAGACAACACGAACTGCTTGCCAGTCACCCATCGCATGAGCGCCACGGTCTCCGGCTGCCGACCTCCGTACAAGTACTGGTCATCATTAGACTTGTCCTTATCGAATTGGTCCGGGAAGTCCCGGTTTAAATCCACGCCTTTAGCGTTGTTCCTGCCTAGGTACTCTTTGAGGGATTCACAGTTGCTTTCCTGGAAAGAAGGGCATGTTAATAAGTAAAGGTAGTGCCAAACTTAATGGCGGTTAGGAATTTCAGCGAGTAGAAAATTTGTTTAGAGCTGCCATAAAGTTTGGCAAAACTTATAGTTTGGTAGGGGTAAGTACAAAATGGTGATTTGTCTATATCTATTGTCTGAATGTACGCATTACTTACCTATCTACTATTTAAAATAGATGAAAAACTTTTGTTAGAATAAAATGTACAGACGAAAGCATGTCAACGTAAACGAATCTGTCAAATTTTATCAATCGAAACTTAACCTACCTCCATTGTAATAAGGTTGAAAATCTATTGCAGAAATTTGACAGATTGTGGTAACTTGAAGTGCTGTCGTCTGTACTAAATTTCACACTTTACTTAAGATTCTTGTTTACAAGTTTTTAGTTCTCAAAACTGAGCGTCATGTTAACGTGATGTGAAATATCGTAAGATCACAACAAGGCGGTCACGATTAATTTAACTTGGCTTGTTAAGCAAAACATGAACTTTATACTTATTGCGGTTCAGGGCAGAAAATGTGACGTTACTAGCTTCTGCCAGCTGTTTTACTCGCGACCCGTGGGAACTACTCCACGCACCCGGATAAAAAGTAGCCCACAGCCTTTCTCGATAAATGGGCTATCTAAAACTGAAATAATTTTTCAAATCGGACCAGTAATTCCTGAGATTAGCGCGTTCAAACAAACTCTTCAGCTTTATAATATTAAGTATAGATTTCATGGATTATGATGTTATTTTTGGAGTTAGCATACTAGTTGTGAATGAAACTAAAATATTTGTGTTTAAAAATACAAATGAAAAGACACAAATGTTTCTTTATGTGGTATCATTTTAACATTTCCCCTTTGGACCCTATTTAAAAGTTGTAGCAGATGTGAATAAAAATAGCAATAATCAATAATATATGATGTGATGTGACGCATATGCTGAACGTAACATTATACTGAACCTGATAATTAAGACCATTAATTGAACTTTGCTGTACACAGCTAATTAATCAATGTTAGACGATTATAGCCTTTATTGACACTAGGGTAAGGTTCAGTTTCCTATGATGATATAGGTGGAAAGTTTCACTGTTTATGCTTGTAGTGCAGGTCAATTAGCATTCTATTATCTTTAGAAATGTCAATGATCGGTGAAAGAGGCAGTTATATCAATAATTTTCTAGTACTATGAAATATGTAGTAGATAGTTTTGATGTTAAAACCTTCGTATAATTTGAAAGTATTTCTGATTTCAAAGTAAAAAGATACGTAGGTACATCCATCCTACTAATATTACAAATGCAGGTTTGTATGTTTGTTTGCTTGTTACTCCTTCACGCAAAAACTACTGGACGGATTTTAATCAAACTTGGCAGTAATATAGCTTGTGTATCAGGATAACATATAGGCTGCTCTTTATCTAGGTACGGGAAGTACTTTCCTCGAAAAGCGGGTGAAACCGTTGGCGGAAGCTAGTTTAATTAATAAAGATGAATATTGGTTTTCTGATTATGATTATCCAGATGCGTAAAATTGGATGTAGGTGAAACCATAAAACATGCAGTTTGATTTAATTATAATGATTCATGGTCAAAAATATTAGCCTCGAAAATCATCAAAAAAGGTATTGTAACAGCTACCAATAGCTATGTATTACACAGTTCTCACTGGACCGTGTAGATTGTAAGATAAACAATGGCAATTTATTTTTAAACAAATGTCCACTCTAACGAACAGATCAACATCACCTCGATGTTTGTCATGTTAATTTTACTTATTTACATATCTGATTTAATGGCTTTGCAGTTGCAATTTCCATCTGCCAGTAGTTATAAGTTAATAGTAATTATTCAGTAAATGGGTGGTTTAAGAGTCGCAATCGCAATCTCGCCATATATCTATACTAATATAATAAAGCAGAAGAGTTTGTTTGTTTGAACGCGCTAATCTCAGGAACTACTGGTCCGATTTGAAAAATTCATTCAGTGCTAAATAGCCCATTTATCGAGGAAGGCTATAAGCTACTTTTTATCCGGGTGCGCCGAGTAGTTCCCACGGGACGCGGGTGAAACCGCTGGTATTTTATAAAATAAGTAAAAATCTATCAAGAGTAGCGCAAATAAGTACTTATACCTATGTTGTTTAGTTACAAGTAAGATAGAACTAAGATGCAAGAACAGATAATCTAGTCCAAGGATTAATTAAATTGGAATAGTAATTAATCAATCTCTGAATAAAAACATTGTTTTATATACTTTGTAAACCACACAATAATATTATTCAACAGATTTATATCATATGCAAGTTTCAGATATCGGACCATAGAGATTTTGTGTAGCATAAAAACTCTTTTGTTGTGAATGTAGGAAATGCTGCAGGCTGTTACAAAACCTTGAGTAGGTCAACTTTTTATAGCTATTACTTTTATTGTAGAGTGATATAAAGTAGGTGCCTGTATCTTACTTTCTTGTGATGTAAACACATTTAACTTAACATTGAGAAAATACTTGTTGATTAATAATTCTGCCCACAGCTGTACAAATAAAATAATTTCTAGAAGAATTCAACTTTTTGTATTTATTACAATGATTGTGTATTAACGTGTATTCATGGGCAGATCAAATTCCATCAATTTTTCAAGCTTAGAATATTTTGAAAAATTACATGAGTATTTTACTTTCTTGGATTATATTATCAGTTGCTATGAGATAATGTTAAAAAAGGCTATCTTTATTTGCAGTATAAAGATAAATAAGATAAATGTCACCTGAATATTGGGGGTATGGGTAAATCCCCTCAATAAAGATTACAGACAAGAATAAAAGAGTATTATTAAATAGACCATAACCCATAGTCTATAGGCTAAAAATATATGGTGTAAGTGGTTACTTCAGAGATATTTTGTTTAAATCTATCATGTAAAATCTATACTAATATTATAAAGCTGAAGCATTTGTTTGTTTGAACGCGCTAATCTCAGGAATTACTGGTCCGATTTGAACAATTATTTCAGTGTTAGATAGCCCATTTATCGAGGAAGGCTATAAGCTACTTTTTATCCAGGTGTGCCGAGTAGTTCCCACGGGACGCAAGTGTTACCGCTGGCGGAAGTTAGTCTATGATAAAGAAATCACCCCCTATTTTTTCCAGTCATTGAATCAGTCCAGGCGTGATGCCTGAATGGCTGGACCAATTCCAATAATTATATTTTCCTTGTGTTCCTTGTTGTCAGGAGAAGATTTATATGTTAATGATTTTTTATTAATGCCCAGGGAACTAAAACTGCGGGAACCGAAGGGAACTGCGTGTATTATACAAATTATTCACAAATTTTCCCCAAGTTTTATGATTCATAATTTACTAAATGAGGAAAATGACTAACTAATACTTTTGCTAGTCTTGTATATATTTTAAATATGCTCGGTAGGTACTTCTAGTCTATTCTGAATCTTATAAGAATATTAGACAAGCATTTTCATTTTATCATCAAAAGAAGGAAATTTGTTTTCAAATAAAATCTTGTAATAATAATGAAGGACAAAATTCTACATTATTCTTACAAAACTAAAAGGAAACTATAAGTATTAATTTTTTGTAGGTTTTCCTAAGAAACTTATCAGTATTTTTATTATAAAATAATGTATTCAAGGAAAATACCGTAAAATATGTAACTACAGCGTAATTTAAATTTGCTATACCTACATTATTAATTAAATTTCTAATTAAATTAAACATAGTTGTGAACAAGAACAAATCTTATGTAATTCATCTGGCTAAACTGGTTGAACACTCACTATTCAATAGTGAGAAACAGGTTTCTGATACAATGTTACTTTAGAATAATATAACTGTAGCAACTTACCTCACTGCTCTCAAATCCATCAGGATTTAACGAAGGCATTAGGTGTATATCGGTTGTATTGAGCATCCGCGTCACTCTGTCGTCTTTGCCATACTTGTCCAACAAGTACTCTGCCAGGTAGATCACCAGCTGCCTCCCCACAGACTCATCACCGTGCATATTCGCCACATACTTCACTGAAGGACGCTCATAATGCGGTGTTTGCACATCCTTACTTAACTGAAGAACTAACAACTCTCGCCCTTGCACCGATTTACCAATCGAGTACGATTTGATCAGATCCGGATACGACTTCTCTAATTCACTGGTTAACTTCACTAAATCTTCATAACTCGTATATTTAGGGGACGCAAGGAATTGCTCCTCATTCTCCTCTATAGATCGTGGCACACAGTTATCAATAAATAGAGCAAATAACACAAATAAACACGTGTGGAACAGCAACATGTTTGCTCCTCTAGAAAGAGCTACTCATGTGCCTGAGGGTATTTACCGTTTGCTGCCGATACAAAAACGTAAACACTACTTTATCGCCGTAAACATGGTATGCGGCACGACGTTTAATGTAAATTAATTACAAAAATGATAAGAAGGGCAACAAAAGGTATTTGTACGCTTTGACAGCTGACGCATATCATTGTTCGTGAAACGATGACGGACGGGACAGACTGGGCTGCCAGACCAAAACCGTTTTCTTACCCAATTCCGAGATATAATATGAGCTCAGTTTAGTTGCTGCTATAGTATTGTAAATCAGAAACTAAATTTCAACTGAGTCAAAATAAAATTGTCATAAAATCGCACAATTAATAGAAAAATCAAATGCGCATTAATAAGTATTTCCGAATAAAATCCTGAATTTCTAAATTTAAGCGCTTGTATAATATCAGACAGAACCTTAAAAACGTAAAAGGGGTTTATAATATATGATAACTAATTTATTTAACCAGCACCCTTACGGAATCACCCGTATTATAGGATTTTAATTTCAAGTTGGTATCATTCTTTACAGGTTTGTTATTTGACGTGTCAGGTTGCGAGACGTTTCGTTTCAAGCAAAAAAGATGTTCTTATAGTAGCCATGTTCTGGATTATACGGAAATTGCTCTTATTCAAGTACACCAACATACTCCTGTACCATAAAAATATTCATGACAATCTCAACAACTGTACTGATGGCTATTGTCGACTCATTGAACGTAGGTACCCGAATAAATTCACGGATTCGATCTGTGAGAACTTTCACTTGCTGGTCTAATAGCCGCAGGCGCGATACAGTAGAACATGAGGCCTATTGGGTACACGAATACTTAAATAATTGTCTACAATACTTTGTTACTAATTAGGAAATAAAAGTTGAAGAAAAATATAAATAAAACAGAAATAAAAATAATGCAGTTTATTATTATATATCTTTCATATCTCCCGTATCAATCTAAAATCATACAACAAGTATTTGTGCAAATAAAACAATAGGTACACGTAGGATAAATAACACAGGAACTTATTCTAACGAATTCACTTAAAAATAAAATATACATTTTCAAAATGCGATACCTACTACATTTATAATCTCAAGATGTACAGACGACAGCACATCAAGTTACCACAACCTGTCAAATTTCTGCGATAGATTTTCAACCTTATTACAATGGCGGTAGGTTAATATTCGATTGGTAAAATTTGACAGATTGGTATACGTTGACCTGCCGTTGTCTGTACTCCATGTTTCTATGCGAATTATTTTTCCAGGTAGTCTGCAATAAGTAGAATGGTTTTTCTCCGACTTCCAATCATATTTCTTTAAAAGTTGTTTGCTTATTAAAATGAACACAATCATACTCTGGCCATAATTTCAAAATTCCCAATTCTATAGCTTAACTTTTATTCATTTTTTTACAACAGTAAGTATTTAAGTTTGTATTATATTGCGTAAGGCCCACAAACCGGACTTACATCGACCATTGTGTATATTGCCTTATAACTTCCAAAAAGTTCTGTACATCTCTTACAGCTAAGACCGTTCATACATAACAAACATAAATAATACAATGTAATGGCAAAACTATAGGAATTCTAATAGCTAAAGTATTATGTAGAGTTCCCACCAAACTTAATAGCGGCACCGAACTTTGCGAGATACGCTGCGCAGGAACAATTTATCGGTGGTATAGGCCAAATGTGCAAACTTGTGCTCTGAAGTTAGCTGCGAGCCGCCATTAAGTTAGGTGAGAGCTTTATATTTATCAATGAATATTCTAAAACAACAACAATACATAACAACACTCAACACAAGAAATATACAATTGTAAAAAGTTTTTATTTATTATAAACATCGGCAGTAAATGCATAAAAACTAGTTGTATGTACATTTGTTTACAAAATAAGGCACGTGATGTGTTGTATTCACGCTTTTACTTTAAACAACTATACAATAAAATACATACTTAGTAGGAAAGAGACAAAAGTCTTGCGGTTAGCTTCATATGTTCCAGATATATTCTAGATCTGACAGATAGTAAGTCTGCCATAGAAAAGTAATCAAAATTAAAAATATTTCTATGGCATACATTTGTCAGATAGCTATCTAGAACTTTACCTGAGACAGTGGCGTAGCTACGAGGGCGCTAGCCGGGCAGTGCCCCGCGGCCCCCAAGCCCAGGGGGCCCCTCGAATGAACCTGAGGGGGCCCCGGAACTTTTCAAAGTTATTGCATGATATATATCCTCATTTTTCTATTTGTCCCGGGGTCCGCGATTACCTAGCTACGCCACTGACCTGAGACCTGTGAAACAGGACCCCAGGCTTCTCTGAATAGTAAGTAGCTCCAAACTGTGTATCTGTCGCTATAGCACTTATGTCACATTACAATAGCAAGACACAGATGGAAACATAACTTAGCTAAAGCGTATAATAAATTCAATTCATTTGTAGCTTGGGCCATAGGTATTACCAATAAATTCTTGGCCTACAAAATATATTTTTATAAGGAACAGTTAATATTCAATTCTTAGTATTGTGCGTTGTGTATAAATAAAGGTTAAATGGTCTAAAAATATAGTAGACAGAGATCACATACAGGAAATTGTATTAAGTATATCAACAGTTGAATAACAACAAGAGTTTGTGCAAGTGGAAAATTTAAATAATTTGATAACTTACTGTAATTAAAAACTATTTGGTTTGGGTATTCATATAATAATTATATTAGTCTTTTGAATGTATATTGTTCATTATTTGGTAAAAGACTGAAATTCCATGTGCGTTCGACTATGATTCTTTACAAAATATTTAAAGATTATTGTGCGTAACGTAACAATTATATAAGACAATAATTGACATTGCAATTGCAGGCGAAACATGTTTCTTAAATAAAACAATACATAAAGCTGCTTAAATCTCCTTAAATACAAGCACCAAGCATCAATTCAATATTTATTTACTTTTTATTTAATACTCTTAATGCACTCCGCTTACATTTTCAGCATTTAAAATTGATATACAAAAATAGTGCACATACTATAATTCTCCGACCAAATAAATACGTCACACAGGAGCCATTATCATTCAAATCCTTACAAATATCTACATTCAAGTAATCTTAGCTATAAGTATCGTTTCTATGGCAACGCTAAAGGACGGCACAGAACAATACTGCATTAGAAAATACTTAACACATGACAATTTATCACAAACAAACATTCTTTATATTCACTTATATTATTGTACTCGTGAACAAGCCAAGAGAGAGAAGTTCCATTCAAAAATACACGTGTATCTTATAATTATGCGCACACGCATGCATACATTGGAATAAGCATTTAAAATCTTTACAATTAGCCGAAGGCACCATTATCCTATTACTATTTAATTGTGCCAAGATATTGTGCTTTTTTATTGTTTTGTATAAAAAAATCTATAATCAAAATACGGTAAAAGTTTCGTTGTTTGACACTAATTTTAAATAATTGATAAATGTAATTGAATCTGGTTTCATCTTAGTAAACTATTTATTTTAAGTCTGTATAAAAATTAATTGAATCTTCGTGTAGGAAAATAGTCAAGGGCCCACAAAAATATAACTACATATTTATTTAAAGACTAAATTGTTCAGTATATTATGCTAAATACGTGGGGCAGTAACAATACTTATTCAATAAAATTTATAAATAGAAAGCTCCAAAAATAGCAATTACTAAAGAAATTAGGCCACTATGATCAGTTCAGAAAATATGTAACATTTTCTTTTGTAAAATTCACTGTAATTATTGTGTCAAAGCTTTTAAAACCACATTACACAGGCCACATATATTTATAACTCTTTCAATAAAGCTAAGAGAGCTTCGTTAATATTTTTTACGAATCGTGACATCGTTGAAAAAATCGGCTTTCATTTTCCCTGATAACCCTTTCAAAAAAACCTCGCAACAGTTCAAACAAGACCACAGGTCTTAGAACTTCTTCAAAACTAGCACTTTTAAAAGCCATTCTTATACACAGAAGCATATCATCGGGTACCTAACAGTTCAGACTTAAATCTGGAACCTTGCTGTCCAGAAGATGTTGGCTAGAATACCGGCGAGCATGAGCGAACAGTAAAGTAGGACTGCCGCCCACCATAACCGCTTCTCCCATTTTCTCTTCTCTAGGTTACGGAGTACACCGATACCGACTAGGAGACCTGGAAAAGGAAAGTTAAAATATATAAATAATAGGATAAAGCAACTCTTTTTTTTAATACGGCAATTATGGGGTAAATTCAGGAAAAAGGATCGGCTTTTTGTTCGTTCCGATAAAATTGCCAAACTCATCTGGCTGTAGCGCGCCCAACTGAAGAGGATGGACGAGGATTAAGCGAACGACTGGTGTAATAATCACACGTAGAACCAAGTGGGATATTAAATGCCTTGCTCGGAGATGGAAAGATGCATCTCCGAAGTTACGCATGCCCAGCGTGGTGAGTAAGCTCCCCTAATTTGGGGAAAGCCTTTGTCCAGCAGTGACGTATTTCGGTTGTGATAACGATCAAAAGGGTTCAATGATGTGTCTACGATACCTTTAAGATCGTAAAAATAGTTTCGATAACTACATACCAGCAAGAGCGCCGGCCAAATGCGCAACATATCCAATGTTCTGGTTCATATGACTCCAGTAACGGTCATACACCGCGGTGCCGATGTCCACGGCAGCCAGTAATAGGAACACCAATAGCTGGATTATCGCGAACTCCATCTCTGACCAGTTCTGAAAAAGTAAACAAGGAGATGAGGTTTTTTGTATAGAATTTTATGTGTCTTGATTGGGGTGAGAACAATACTATTCTACTATACTGTATTTTGTGACATCTTACATCTCGGAAGAAGCTCGACGGATCGTAAAATTTAAAAAACCGGCCAAGTGCGAGTTGGACTCGCGCGCGAAGGGTTCCGTACCAAGCTGTAGTTCTACGCTTGAGTAACAGATGGCGTTATATTCAAATTGCACTGTCTTTATAATTTATTGTATGGGGACCCCCCTTAATATATAACTTTTTTTAATTTTTAGTATTTGTAGTTATAGCGGCAACGAAAATACATCATTTGTGAAAATTTCAGCTTTCTAGCTATCATGGTTAATGAGATACAGCGTGGAGACAGACAGACAGACAGACAGACAACGAAGTCTTAGTAATAGGGTTCCGTTTTTACCCTTTGGGTACGGAACCCTAAAAATGTTGTCTGTCTTTACTTGAACGCGCTAATAGTAAGAACTACTGGACCGATTGGAAAATTCTTTCAGTTTTAGATAGCCCGCTAATCGAGGAAGGCTGTAAGGCAACTTGTTAACCGAGTCCGGGAAGTTTCCACGTGACGCGGGTGAAACCGCTTGCACAAGCTAGAAACCGATTCAGCAAAAACAAAACACCTACGAAACTCACCATGATAATAGTGGCAACATGAGCTGCGATCAACGCATACACGCCTCCCGAAGCGCCTGCTAAATACACCTTGGGGTCTGTCAGACTGGTGGCCAGGGACCCTGCAGCCACTCCAGCGAGGTAGACCAGGGTGACACGCCACCAGCGATGCACCATCTCTAGGGGGACCCCGAGGAACAGCTGCACCAGGAGATTGACTAGGAGATGGACCACGCTGGAAGAGATTAATGTCTTTTGAGATTGAAGTTTCTGGATTGGCAATGTTGATTGGAAGTTCGCGGTAATTGTTTGTGATGAATTTCTACTAAAATTCATATCGATGCGTTGAATCTACCGTCTTCATATTCTTAGAATAATAATGGAGTTTGTTGAGAGAAGGTATTTGAATCAGAAGGGAGTTTTGCCCGCATAAAAACTAAGAAACCTCATTATAATATTGCACTAAATGCGGGTGATTACTGAAGCTACATAAATGCGCATTTTGTTCACCACTCAGATTATCGTGATACTAAGCTTCATACTTTGTTGAGTTACAAAGAAATAGTCTGACTAAAAAGAACCTCTTTTGTACTTCAATAAAGAAGCAATACAAATGTAGTGCATTTCGCATGTAAAACTGCAAAAATCTTTGATGTCAAGGATTATGTAAATAGTTGCAAAATTGTAACAGTTTGCGAACTGAACAATGAAGCATTTCCGCGTCTGGGAATTCATTTGCACTCTCCTTGTTAGGTAATTTATTCGATGTAGACGAAAGTGGGGAGAAAGGGCACATTCAGTATTCAATACCAAATGTTATATAAGCTGTATTGAACTACTGGGAATTCAGATATAGCTAAATTCATGCGAGAGATGTAACATAGTTTTAAGATTTTTTCCCAGACTTCAAATATGTGCGTCGAGAGAAAAACAACATTATCATTCATAGATTTCTCACAACAGACACGAGTTAGTTACTGAATTGACAATGTGAATAAATATACAATATAGTACATCCAGGGAAAATTGATGCCAATATAATAGTTGTAAACGTTTAGTATGGAATAGCTAATTTTTATAAACGGATGACATTTTTATGCCATTTAAGAATTCAACAGAGGTTCGAAAACATATCCAAACTGAATTTAACGCCTATTTTGTCTTACAACAAGCTTTTTCCATCAAAGAATCCCTTACTGAATACTTCAATTTCACACAGAAACTCAAAATCAGTCAATATTGCTTACCCAACATGCACCAGCATATAAGTAATGAACCTCCATGCTTCGTGCCTCTTGTGTGGGTTGTAGATAAACAGCTTGGCGATGGTCCCGTTGGCCTGAGTGTTGCCTTCAGCAGCGTCGTAGCAGAACAGAACGATCTCCACGAGGGAGATCAGGATCATGCACACAGCAGGAGGCCAGCAGCTGTACTCTTCTTCGTAAGTCCCGTCTGCGTATGTGAAGTAAGATTTGCTACGGGCTGGATAACGCAACAAACACAGGGGCGGAACGGGGAAAGTGGTACAGTAAGGATTTAATAAGGTTTGTTTTTTTAGAATTAATTTTCCAAAGATGCCCAAATGTGTCATTCAATAATGATTCACATTTTTTAATATATAAAATTGTGATTCATCCATATGACATTATTTAACGGATGAATGCATAAAGAATTTATTTTTCCGTTGTTATTTATAGTTTTTGTCAATGATGTGGTGACAATAGACGAAAAATAGAACACGCAACGGCCGAGTGACAGCCATTGGTTGTTGCGACAGCAACGGAACGTATTAACCAATTAAGGCGAAGCGTTGCGTTGAAGAGCAAATTGTTTTTAATTAAGTGGTCAACAGTATTCACATATTTGTTTTGTTTTGGCAAATATGGACCACAAATTATTTTTTAAACATTTATAGGTTAAAATATGTTGGATAAGAAAGACAAACAAAAACACGAGGAGAAGGAAAAAAATAAAAGAAAAAATATATTGTTAGTAAATTGCATTCCAATCTAAATTAAAAGTTATTTACTGTGCTTAAAAGCAGAACGAACAAGAATGATACGATACAGATTCAATTGACAATTTAAAGCATAATGTGAAAACATCTTGTGAACACATAATATTAAAATCTGTATCATAACAAAAAGTTCATGCCATAATAACGAGAAGTAATTTCTGAAATTATCTGCGCTATAAAAGCTACTCCAACGTGCTTTTTGCAAATCATCAGTCATATTACTTCTCGGAATTTTGGCTTCATTCAGTACTTGCAAAGCAATTAATCCATCACGGTTGATCGAGAGTATTTACGCGCTAAGCCAACAAACATTATCCCTTGACCTTGGTTAACACAAACGTGCAATGGTGATGGTGCATTCTATAGTATAGAGCGTAATGCGATCCGGGCGATTAGGACCAAGGGCGCAAGATGAGCGTACAGAATCTTTGTATGTACAAAATACTTGTGTGAGTAATTTGAAAGATATACAAGCCANCATCATTTGTGAAAATTTCAGCTTTCTAGCTATCATGGTTAATGAGATACAGCGTGCAGACAGACAGACAGACAGACAGACAACGAAGTCTTAGTAATAGGGTTCCGTTTTTACCCTTTGGGTACGGAACCCTAAAAATGTTGTCTGTCTTTACTTGAACGCGCTAATAGTAAGAACTACTGGACCGATTGGAAAATTCTTTCAGTTTTAGATAGCCCGCTAATCGAGGAAGGCTGTAAGGCAACTTGTTAACCGAGTCCGGGAAGTTTCCACGTGACGCGGGTGAAACCGCTTGCACAAGCTAGAAACCGATTCAGCAAAAACAAAACACCTACGAAACTCACCATGATAATAGTGGCAACATGAGCTGCGATCAACGCATACACGCCTCCCGAAGCGCCTGCTAAATACACCTTGGGGTCTGTCAGACTGGTGGCCAGGGACCCTGCAGCCACTCCAGCGAGGTAGACCAGGGTGACACGCCACCAGCGATGCACCATCTCTAGGGGGACCCCGAGGAACAGCTGCACCAGGAGATTGACTAGGAGATGGACCACGCTGGAAGAGATTAATGTCTTTTGAGATTGAAGTTTCTGGATTGGCAATGTTGATTGGAAGTTCGCGGTAATTGTTTGTGATGAATTTCTACTAAAATTCATATCGATGCGTTGAATCTACCGTCTTCATATTCTTAGAATAATAATGGAGTTTGTTGAGAGAAGGTATTTGAATCAGAAGGGAGTTTTGCCCGCATAAAAACTAAGAAACCTCATTATAATATTGCACTAAATGCGGGTGATTACTGAAGCTACATAAATGCGCATTTTGTTCACCACTCAGATTATCGTGATACTAAGCTTCATACTTTGTTGAGTTACAAAGAAATAGTCTGACTAAAAAGAACCTCTTTTGTACTTCAATAAAGAAGCAATACAAATGTAGTGCATTTCGCATGTAAAACTGCAAAAATCTTTGATGTCAAGGATTATGTAAATAGTTGCAAAATTGTAACAGTTTGCGAACTGAACAATGAAGCATTTCCGCGTCTGGGAATTCATTTGCACTCTCCTTGTTAGGTAATTTATTCGATGTAGACGAAAGTGGGGAGAAAGGGCACATTCAGTATTCAATACCAAATGTTATATAAGCTGTATTGAACTACTGGGAATTCAGATATAGCTAAATTCATGCGAGAGATGTAACATAGTTTTAAGATTTTTTCCCAGACTTCAAATATGTGCGTCGAGAGAAAAACAACATTATCATTCATAGATTTCTCACAACAGACACGAGTTAGTTACTGAATTGACAATGTGAATAAATATACAATATAGTACATCCAGGGAAAATTGATGCCAATATAATAGTTGTAAACGTTTAGTATGGAATAGCTAATTTTTATAAACGGATGACATTTTTATGCCATTTAAGAATTCAACAGAGGTTCGAAAACATATCCAAACTGAATTTAACGCCTATTTTGTCTTACAACAAGCTTTTTCCATCAAAGAATCCCTTACTGAATACTTCAATTTCACACAGAAACTCAAAATCAGTCAATATTGCTTACCCAACATGCACCAGCATATAAGTAATGAACCTCCATGCTTCGTGCCTCTTGTGTGGGTTGTAGATAAACAGCTTGGCGATGGTCCCGTTGGCCTGAGTGTTGCCTTCAGCAGCGTCGTAGCAGAACAGAACGATCTCCACGAGGGAGATCAGGATCATGCACACAGCAGGAGGCCAGCAGCTGTACTCTTCTTCGTAAGTCCCGTCTGCGTATGTGAAGTAAGATTTGCTACGGGCTGGATAACGCAACAAACACAGGGGCGGAACGGGGAAAGTGGTACAGTAAGGATTTAATAAGGTTTGTTTTTTTAGAATTAATTTTCCAAAGATGCCCAAATGTGTCATTCAATAATGATTCACATTTTTTAATATATAAAATTGTGATTCATCCATATGACATTATTTAACGGATGAATGCATAAAGAATTTATTTTTCCGTTGTTATTTATAGTTTTTGTCAATGATGTGGTGACAATAGACGAAAAATAGAACACGCAACGGCCGAGTGACAGCCATTGGTTGTTGCGACAGCAACGGAACGTATTAACCAATTAAGGCGAAGCGTTGCGTTGAAGAGCAAATTGTTTTTAATTAAGTGGTCAACAGTATTCACATATTTGTTTTGTTTTGGCAAATATGGACCACAAATTATTTTTTAAACATTTATAGGTTAAAATATGTTGGATAAGAAAGACAAACAAAAACACGAGGAGAAGGAAAAAAATAAAAGAAAAAATATATTGTTAGTAAATTGCATTCCAATCTAAATTAAAAGTTATTTACTGTGCTTAAAAGCAGAACGAACAAGAATGATACGATACAGATTCAATTGACAATTTAAAGCATAATGTGAAAACATCTTGTGAACACATAATATTAAAATCTGTATCATAACAAAAAGTTCATGCCATAATAACGAGAAGTAATTTCTGAAATTATCTGCGCTATAAAAGCTACTCCAACGTGCTTTTTGCAAATCATCAGTCATATTACTTCTCGGAATTTTGGCTTCATTCAGTACTTGCAAAGCAATTAATCCATCACGGTTGATCGAGAGTATTTACGCGCTAAGCCAACAAACATTATCCCTTGACCTTGGTTAACACAAACGTGCAATGGTGATGGTGCATTCTATAGTATAGAGCGTAATGCGATCCGGGCGATTAGGACCAAGGGCGCAAGATGAGCGTACAGAATCTTTGTATGTACAAAATACTTGTGTGAGTAATTTGAAAGATATACAAGCCACTGAATCCAATAGGAGTGAAAATTGATTGATTATACCGACCATTCAGAACATATGTTTATATTAAAGTACATTAGTAAAAGACGAAAATACAAGTGACATACACGAGGGAATTAATTCAATAAACTAAACATATCTGTCTAGCTTCTACAAAGATTAACAAACAATTTCAGTTATTACATTGGTTAGTAACATACCGAAGTATTCAATAACTTGTTTTATGTACTTCAACGTTCTATTCCATAAATATTTGCACGAGAAGAACCCCTGGTTTTTCGCTTCACTCAAAACTTTATAACTGTACCTATTAGTCTTTTTACACATTCTGTGCCACATTATTGAGCACCCCACAAGCACTGTCCTACTTCGTCTGATAGGCCAAACGTCCAAACTACATCATTAAAACTTCATTAAACAAATAATTAAACAACTTTTTTACTTCTAACAAGGTCTCTACTGTGTTATATACACGGAAACACACATTCTACACTTCACCTTGGTTTGCCCGGTTTTTCCTTCATATTTTTACTATTTTTGGTGTGTGTTGGAGATGAAATCCCTCTGGGAATCCCTTAACAACTCTCGAATTGTCAAACGTAAGATCGCAGTACAAGCGTGCACCTGATAGCGATGTGTATGACATACTATGGAAAACCTTCCGAGCCAAATGCGTTTGGTCCACGTTATGCACGGCTGAACTGTGAGTCTGTACGACGTAACATTCGAATGGACCACAAACTTGTACCTACAAAGTGGACAATAGCTACAATTATATTATTTGAGACATTTCCATAGTCCGGTATGAATGGAGCTAATTATAATAATCCGCGTTTGTTGTTGTTGATATAACTGAAGGCCGGTTTCAGAAAGAATGGAAGCTTAAGTTGATAAGAATAATTTTAACGAACTGTGTTAATCGTGAGATCTCAATATTTTTGGATATCATTGTCTTTGTAAGAAAACAAAAGACCCGCGTTTATTTCACATGCATGAGATTTGATAGCATCACCAGGAAAACGGTCCAAGAAATCCCTTTGACATCAATAGCCCTCTTTAACAAGACAAATTGGCATTTTTATATCCTACAAGATATGATAATCTCTTCAATTGTTAGTCATACAATTTTCCTGTTAACAATAAAACGAATGGTCATAGCTGTGACAATGTCATCTTTACTGTCAAGTACTTTCGGTTTAACGACCCGGTTCAGTGAATATTTAATAGCTTTCGTATTTCTAAGTATAGGATATATCGACGTCATATAAGTGGTGTCTAGGTTATTTCTATAATAACTATTGTTCTATTCCACAAACTTCTTGTTTAATTAAAAACTATTGTATTTCTTCCTTAAAGCTTTATCCGTATTCAGCGAAGCCCTTACGTAATGCAGTCATATTAAAAAAATACTTGTTTGAAGTCAAGAAGACAAGCTTAAAAATTTTAATTTGTCACAAATTGTTTAATACTTTTAGGATTTTCCTCAGAATAATTTAAGCGTTTACTTACATCAAAAGTATTTTCCTTTTAATTGTTTTTGCATCTTTTGACGTTCGCGTTTAGGTTGAATCAATAGTCTGCGGTTTCCAATAATTAAGTTCATAAATATAATACATTCATAGTTCATTCGTTTTTATAATGAATGACGAACTATATGTAGTTTTCCTAGTGACTTTAATAAATCTTAGGCATTTATAATTTCTGGAAAATTTGTCACAATACTTAAAACCGCAAAATCTTTGATAGGTTTTAACGTCATACTAAGGTTTTATTATAGAATTGATAAAAACATACCGCTAAAAAAATCCCTTTGGCAACGCACAATACTCAAGTATTGTGCGTTGCAAAAGTGTTAATAAAATATTATGAACATTTAAACTATTCGATATCATCGATAAGCAATAGTGCTTGACATCGATGATTCATATCCGGCCCAAATATTATACGTCCACTTATGCCGATTCGTCTCTAAGTGAAATTATTTTTTTATTATTTTAGGAAAATTCTATCGAAGTATATGAGCTAGCGTTGTATCTAAACCCGGTTATTTTTTTGGACTAGCTTCCTTCATATAATTGAAGCCGTAGTACAGATTGACAACTGTTTGCTAGATAACTTTGACAGGCGTAACGCTACGATTAATCTTTATTTAGCAGTTTTTGTATCAATAGTAATAATTTAGAAGTAGCCACTATACTTTGATGACGTCAATTCACTATAATTTGAAGGATTACAATTAGGTTTTACGAATCTAACATGTGCACAAAAATGACGTTTTCAACCTGCCATGAATTCATCTTGCTGTAAGAAAGTGAAGAACGTTCCTAAATGTGCTATTCATTCCTCTATCCTGTTAATAGAGCAATGTGTTGCGCCAATTTCGTTTGCTTATGTCAACCGTTTTATTCCAATCACGTTTTGATAGCTTTTAGCTGTATGCAATATTTTGGTTCATATCAATTCATTACATCATGTACTCGCTACGATATGTTTGATTGATTCATTAACATCATAATTCTTCTTAGCCTCGCACGTGTTTCTGTTACGATATTGATGGTAAAACGAGGTATTGTACGTTCGTGTTCAAATAAATTTTCTCAGCTAACTACAACAATAAATACCCAGCATACTTTGCCCGTGACTACAAGCGAATACAGTAACAAATGTTATTTTACAACAAAAACGTATTTACCTACGCTTTCGTGGGCTAGTTTGTACACCTCTTGAGATCATACGAACTGCTGTACCGGTCGATGCGTCACTACGGAACCATCCCATCCCTGGCCATCCTTGGCTTCTCTCTAATATGAATATTTGTGAACGTATTGGCCGGCGATGTATCTTGATCCCTACGGGTGATAGAATCGATTTTATTTCTGGCGCCAGAATTATCGACGTAATTCAATTGGCTCGTCACTTAGCGGCGCCAAAGTGGAACGCAGCAAAGTGTCAATTAATGTGACACGCTAGTGCTACAATTGTTTTTTTCTGTTCAAAGCCCTGAATTGTCATATTTTTATTTCCTGGATGGTGGGTTTTTTTTTCAGAAGCCTACGAGTACTTAACTCTCTTAAAAATTATCAGCAATGTGTCCTTATTACCCAATTTTACTCACCAAATTCGTTGATTATGAGCATAAAGTGTTGAATAAAACATCTCTGAAGGCTGTGCTAGGCATATATCCGAGTATAATCATTACGTATTGATATTTTGTCAAGGGTGTGGTGACTTATAGCTAACAAGGTCAAAGATTAGGATTACGTGTTGTGGGATAAGATACGGATCGGAGTGCAGTTTAATCACAAGATTCATATCTTTTTCATCAGAAATTCTGATATTTCATACGTAGAAATTAGCTTTATTGGCAGTCGAAAAAGCACAGAAAGAACTTGAACTGAGCATAGACATTTTTGCTAGGTTCGTGACTATCCGATGGATTTTATAGATTTTTTATCTGAATGATAAGAAAGAAGTTGGTTTCGACTGATTCGACTAAACCCTAGTTTAGCTTATCATACATATCTCACTATTGTATGATTCAATGTTGATACTAGAAAATGTTCGTGTAAGTCATAAAATAATTTATACAGAGGGTCTCGGTACTCGGACGAGGGAACTTCAATTACTGTAGTAAAAAAGGAACAAACTGAAAAATTGTTTGGTCATAGTTACCAGACAATTAATAAAAACGTTTTTGGATTGACGTTTTTAGATTGATATATGTTTGTAAAACTGATATTTTTTTACTATATTTGAAACAGCTTTATTCTCAAGCTTTTTTTCTAAACAGAAAACTTCCGGGTACACACATGCTGTATATTTTTTATTGAGGATATTAAAGCTATCAACGCGATATGTATACATTGATAAGAGATATGTAATGTAAATATCGATACCTACGAGTATCTACGATTTAGCCAAGGACACCGATATATGAGAAAATGAAAACTATTATCGCTTTTGTGGACTTTCCGATATTTTTTTTGGGTTTCACAATTGATTCTCTACCTTGTAACCATGCAGGAGTGAAAATCTTTTTCTGCCATTTTATTTTACATTGTAAGTTTACAATTTAATTTAATATTCTTCATTCATGTCTTGAGTTAGTCACCTGTGACATGACAGAAATATTTCTATAGACGAGTTGACTAAGTGGAACCTACCCAATTTATTTTGAAGAATAGAGGAAAAATATATGTTTTCTCATAAGTTTTAGGTGCATTTATGTCAAGGTTTTTCAATACATGTGTATGCCATCGCAGGGTGTCACGTATTCTACGATAGCGCCAATAAATAATAATGAAGCCGTCTGTATTGTTTTGTTTAAATAACAAGAAACTATTTTCCTTCGCTCGTGCCGGTTGCACAAGAACATTAATAGTTTACTTAACTAAATACCTACGTACTTGAGTTTGAGTAAAAACTTTTTGTTTATTTTTTACCGTGCCCGTTTGTCCCGATTTCACTCTTTTTTTTCTTGCATATTTTTAGCAAGACATTCAATTTTTGAATAGGAAACGAATAAGACCCAGCTCCCGTTTTCGAATAATTTTTCATAATTATAAATGGCTGCCGATGAATTATGAGTAACATGGCCATAATTTTATGTAGACGATGAATAAAATTAAGATGGCAGTTAAAAGGCTTGATGTTCTATTGTTTGACAGATTTCCCCCTCCCTGTTGAGTTATGATATTTTGCGACAATTGATCGACAACACACTGTATGGACAACTATGAATTTGGAATGAATTTTGATGCCAATTTCGCAATAAAACAACACCCATTGCTGTTTTAATTAGCAATAATTAAATTAAATATAGTAGATATTAAGCCGAATGGTATATGAAAGACATGGAAAATAACAAAAAAACATGTAAAAAAATTGTGAAAAATACCGTGATCACTTGTCGATACAGCTCGGAAACCTGTCCATGGTCCTAGCGAACAAAGTTAGTTGTTATTTGTATAGTAACATGCTATTGTTAGATTATTTACCTAAAGCTAAAACTAATTCATTAGCACGTACATTTATCGAGAACAAAACATTTTTTATTTACATTTGATATAACAAAAATACCAATGAACCGGAAATTCAAACGGAAAAAAAATAGGTTTATTTTTAGTCTTAAAAATTGTAGAAGTATTACTATTTTACTAAACAAAATCAGTCTAATTAAAACTGTTATCTGCATCGTTTAATAGATAAAGACTGTGATGTGTGACTCATTAACGGCTAAGATATTATAATAAATTGCTTGTTACTGTTAGCTATCTTAGATCTTGATAAAATCATGCCTCATCGTCTACTCGAACTAAAGCATAAACAATATTTTACGCTGGAATTCTATAACCTATCTATCCGTTGATTTGAGATTTAATTTTGTCATTAGCTCTATGTGTACAGACAACAGCACATCAAGTTACCACAATCTGTCAAATTTCTGCAATCGATTTTCAACCTTATCACAACAGTGGGTAGGTTAATATTTGATTGGTAAAATTTGACAGATTCGTATACGTTGACCTGCTGTTGTCTGTACATATAACTTTCCCTGCGGGGCCCACTAGGGCCAAAGAGTTACCGCGGCCCTGGCACACAAAGGGCTCCCGAAGGAACACGGTGGGTTTTAGTCATTAAAAGTTTGACCCTCCCTAACGCTGTCACCTACAGTGGGAGGGTCATTCTGATGATTGCACATCGATAAAAAAAACCTCTATGTAAGTAACTTTATGCCTAATTTCAATCTCTAATCCCAAAACTAAGGATAGATAGGTTATAGAAATCCACCAATAAACAATAGGCATTTGTTTTCAATTTTACATTTGTACAAATGTCGTGCCCTTAGAAGCGTTGTAATAATAACTACGAAAGCATAATAATACTAGATTCACATTCAACAATCAAAATTAAATATTTACAGAGCTACTAATTACACCTGTTTACAATTTAATTGGTGCAACTGATAATGTCAATTGAAGTGTAAAGCACGTGCTTCGCAGGTGGATTTATTTCGACACAATAAGCACTTAAAATCCTTATTTATGTTTGTTCATCACTTTTGCCTGAAAGTGTAACGGCCGCTCCTAATATTCTATCTATATGTTGTTTTGCTTACTAGAGATAGGAATTTTTGTACAACATTACTTGTATGGGGCTAATGTCAAAATTCTATCTCTAGTAAGAAAATTAACAGATAAATTATTGGGAGCAGGCGTCAAGCGTCAAAGGATTTGGATGTGACAACTTTTTCGAAACATGGGAGACGATCTAAGAACTAAAATCGAAGTAATTCATTAATTAGTTGCACCAATCAAAGTGTCATCTAATTCTACTCCATATTTACATGCTTGATGCTGTGCATAACGTAGGTGTAATTTGAAAAGTGCCGTTAAAACAGTGAAAACCTTGTACTTCAAAGTGTATGTGAGACATGTGAATTTACTGAGCAAACGTGAAAAGTGATAAAACACGTATGTATTTGTGATTTTAGTTACTACTGTGGAACCGCTAAAACAAAACACTAAGACCAATTAACACTTTGGAAATAGAATTTAGAACATGTACGATAAAAATATAGGAGGAAAAGGTGTATAAAGTCAGAAATTCAAGAATTGACACCGACTATTTAAGGCTCTATAGAATAGAAAAGATTCTACACGTGTTCAATTTGCAGAAAAAGCCCATTTCACTCCAAAAAAGTGCATATTTTTACCCGACTGCCAAGAAGTGTTATGTTTCAATAGAATGCTTACGTAAAACAACTGCAGCACTAATAACAAATTACATCTACGTTTATAAACAAACTAACACTTGAAATTCGCTACTTATTACCAAGGTGACCAGTATATTTTGGCAGCCCATGATAGTATTAAACAGTTGCGTTGTTTACATCATCATCTGCCTAGCCTGTTCCCAACTATGTTGGGGTCGGCTAGTAGTAGTAGTCGGTAGTTGCGTTGTTTACATACCGTTTTTATAACCGACTGCTAAGATTTACTGTTCAGAAGTTAATATACACACTAGTCTCTAGCACAAGTTAATTTTTCCCATAAAATTTAATAAAACATAATACATTCTTTGGAATGGATTGAGGGACAAATAATTTTCGGAATAACTTGTGCTAGAAGCAACACCTTCCAATCTAGTTACCTGTCGTATCCACAGGTCCTCGCTGTGGTATGATGGAGTGCACATATCTAGCCACGAAGTGCCCAAACACAGCCTTCAGGTCAGGGTTGTGCATCATAGCCACGAACTCGTTGAAGTCGAGGTATCCCGAGTTGTCTCTGTCTGCCAGGCCCATGATCTTGTCCACCACATTGTCTGGTAGGTCGTGCTCGTATTCTCTCGAATTGATGATCTCTTTGAGTTCCACGTACGAGATTCGGCCATCTTTGTCTTTGTCGTACTGGAAAGAGAGATATGGTTAAGTATTTTTAACCTTTGTAGCACCATTTACAGATTTGAATCCTTAACAGATCATCTGGTTTGGCAAAAATAACGTGATCGGAATGTATTGACGGAAATAGACGATTTCGTTTTTATTACTAATTCTCACAGCGTTTATGACGGAAATCTTGCATGGTTACCAAATGGATGTTAATGAGTCACGAGTACATCTATAGATTGGATTTTGACGAAGTCCTGGAACGTTATAGCAACTGCATACTACTCTGATGGAGAACAGAACACTAAAATACATTACAATGTAGCATACAAAATCTTTAGTTTGAAATCTGAACAAAAGCAAATTATTAAAAGAAAACCAGATGAGAAAACTGCATCAAACAAAACGTCAAAATCTAAAACAGAGGAAAAATATTTTTGATCAGGCTAAAAATAAATGGTTAGAGTTAATTTTTCAATATACAGGTACACGCTTTCGCATCGTTATCAAATATGTTTTCAACCATCATCTGCATAACTTTCATCATATCAAATCACCTTTTATATCAGAACATTATTTGTTTTTTTTTTTTTTTTAACTTTTATTTTCTTATCAATAAGAATTAATTTTAGTTTAGTTTTAGTTTAATTTTAGTTTAATTTGATTTAATTTTTATGCATACTGTGTTTATCTATAATTGTATATCGCACTTGGCAATTTTGTTTTGTTATTTTTTTTTTAATTGTACTAGAGTGCAGATGTATGTTGATAAACCTGATAAATAAATAAATACGGTGCAACGGGATAATTACCACAAAACAAACGATAAATCAATGTCGAATTTTGTTTAATTTGCGAACTTCATATATTTTTTTAAACGGTTTTGCTGAATATATTCGCATCTAAATCCCTTACTACCTCGTATTTTACTAAAGACCGTCGAGATTCCTTTATTATGATATTTTCGTGAACAATTTGAAGACCTAGATTATGCGACCTTGTTCTCCCGAAGGTTAAGATTACAAGGTCATCAGTTACTGTTGCTGAGCTGTTGTTTGTACATTTGTTTTCAGCACGCGTCGATCGCGATTCAGAGTGTTGAACCACGACCTCATTTTAGAACAAAAGTGGTTAGCGATGACAGTTGCTTTTGGAAAGTTTGTTGGTTTTACAATTGCTAAAATCTGTGTTTGTTTCATGAAATGTTTATCGATGGATAGTTTCAATTAAAAACACTCCTTTCTTATCGATGTTATTCGCGACAGTGGTTTTTGCCATAATAAGAGAGAAAGTTGCGTGACATGAAAGTTAAGGGCTATGGTCGTGCAGGGCAAAAATGGATTGGCTTGTGGAAGCGTAATAATGTACCAATCAGTAGCCTCTGAGATAAGGCAACTACTATATTAGGAAGCAAAGCTAAAAAGGCTTTAAAAAATATTCATGAAAACTAACCACTTGAACCGACCATTTGCTTTTCTTTTTGAACGATACTTTTCGTACGATAATTTTCCTAGGACATACAGCTTCTCGAAAATCAACCATGAAAACTATTATTTATTTGGCCTACCAGCAATGAGGGATGTGATTCATAAGCATGTTTAAGACCATGTGCTTGTAATCAAAATATAATAAACGAGGAACACACAAAACTATCAAACGTAGGTAAATAAATTAAACGAAGTCTTTATCGTAAGTGATAGTGAAAGGTGAATCATAATTCTTGAGGACATTATTAAGCACGTGTGAACAATTACAGAATTCCCATGGAATGTTAGCAATAATACCATGTTGATATTATAATAAACTGCGAGAAAATTCAACAATTTATTTGTTGATGGATTGAGGGTTACTAAGGACTCAAGTGTTTTGTAAACTATACATATGTATACATAACAAATTACCAGCAATACCTACTTCCCATTAGTCACAATTCAGTCTTATAGGTCAAAATCATGTACAAGGTTTGTCAAGCAAACGAAATACATGAGTCAACAGGGACTGATTCCTAGATGTAACGATACGAATTTAAACAATTGGTGACACAAATGGAACATGACTAACACAGTCTAGACTGATTTTGAGCACATTTTATTAAGCTGCAGGATTTTTTTGTAATGGAAATGAACTCATGATGAAGGACAGATGTTTTCAGTGCTTACAACGGCTGGGTTTAGTACTAATTACTCGAGCTATCTTTATCTTTCATCTAATCTCTTTGCTTGAGAGACGAGTGTGGAGTGAAGTCGCAATAAATTCAGTGATGTTATATGCACAATTAATTTTAATAAAAAAACACAGTTCATCCTAATATCCATTTGAATCAATTGGCAGTATTGATTTAATAAATGTAGATGCAGTGTTCTCCATGTAAATCGTAATTTTATGATATTAAACCAAGCTTCATAATTAAAATGGTTGCGTAAAAACAAAATAATAGGCCCTGTTAACTCTGCCAGCAAAACATAGTTTCAGGTTTCATAGAAGATGACATGCAGTAATTATTATTACTTTAATGCGCGTTTTTGCGTCAATGTTATTGAAGCAAGAACGTTAATATTCCGGAAACTATATTAGGTGTATCTCCATAATTATAATAAGCAAATTATAAGTACGAAAAACCACATGAATCACGACATCATTGTCTGCTAACACGAGTGGACCTAAAATTGATTCATGGGGGACTCCCAAAAATTTTTGAGACCGACATCGTCAGTGATATCGGTCATTACATAGGAAACACAGCGTAGCAAAGACAGATTATTTTTTTAATTCCACAGAATATAGGCTACAGAACTAACAGCAAATTCTGTATGTTTTTCATCAGCTAAGTATTATACACTTAAGTGATTAACGAATTAAAAGGCTTTTGAAAGATCATTTAACTCTCGTTGGTTATTACGAGAGAAAGTAATTTTAAGTTTTAACGTCATTTTGGATTAAATTGCGTGTAACCTAAAATCTAAGTTAATGGAACTATTAAGATCCTAATCTGTCCACACATAATAGCATTGTCAACACATAATGACATAATTTATGTCGTTATGTCACTAATTACAGTTTTAGATATTGCTGAGCTACAATATTTTTATGCAACTCTTTACGCTTTCCAATACTCTGGTTGGTTATGGTTTTGACTTCCATTTTTTTTATGGGTACCACTGAAATACTTTTAATTTCAATGGCTATATAAATATAATTTGGAATTATGCAACTTTTTGGACGACCAGTGAACCATGTTCCCACTGTTGAGATTGAGGATCATGATAAACTTTTGTTTGAAGAAAAAGTTGGTTCTGCTGTGAATATAAATAACAGGTCGAGTACAGTGATGATTATGTAATAAGAAATAGATTAAACCAGTAATAAATTTTCACACTTTCAGTACAAAAGCAATTTAGTTTGACCCAAAACAGTGGTTTGGCTAGTTCGTTGTGTAAATATTTGCCGCTGAACAAGTTTGCTTTAAGTCATCGTGTTTGATTTGTGATATCACGCATTCCGCAATAATTAGGCACATACATGCTCTACCGGATAAGTAGATTAATCACAACAAAAAATCATCAGTTCGGTAATTTTGAAGAAACCGCACAGGAAAACTCAGGACTCATGACGGTGCGGTGATTATGACCACAATAAATAATACGTTGACCATGGACGAGTAAAAAAAGTTACTGGTACGTGACGTTGACGAAAAAAACTGATATTAAAATTATAAGAAAGGTAAAGACGCAGTTGAAGATATTTATCATACGATACGGCGTCATTTCCAATGAGTCAGCCGGGGAAAAGGTAATATGTACCGATGTATGTAGGTGCATACAAACGGATACCTATCTGTCGTGAGCACGCCTTGGCTTACCACCAATAATAATGTATGATCACCTAAAGATGTCACCTCAAAGTTCAGTGACCTATTAGTTGTCGATCTAGGTGAAAAACTCGATTATAGTCTCGAGGTCATTATCATTAGTTCGTAAGTTTATTATGACAAGTTTTTAACACAGAACCAGTTTTGAGAGGAAAAGTGAACGGTCGATCGGTGATATCTCAAGATGGATCGGAGAAAAGATATTATTATGTCAATTGTAAGAAAATTATTTGATATTCCATCGACGTTACGTTGTTTCTTCCACTGTGGCATATTATGACTCCTTTGCATTATTATGACGACTTTATTTTCTTGCTATTGTTTAGCATTCAGTGCGTGCTATTATAGTTATCTAAGACAGACCTATTACAGCAATGAAAAGCAATAAAATAAGCCTGTAACAAATGCACAATACGTAATAACAAAGGATTAATTTGTAATTGCCTTTCACATAATGAACCTAGCATNTTTAAACAATTGGTGACACAAATGGAACATGACTAACACAGTCTAGACTGATTTTGAGCACATTTTATTAAGCTGCAGGATTTTTTTGTAATGGAAATGAACTCATGATGAAGGACAGATGTTTTCAGTGCTTACAACGGCTGGGTTTAGTACTAATTACTCGAGCTATCTTTATCTTTCATCTAATCTCTTTGCTTGAGAGACGAGTGTGGAGTGAAGTCGCAATAAATTCAGTGATGTTATATGCACAATTAATTTTAATAAAAAAACACAGTTCATCCTAATATCCATTTGAATCAATTGGCAGTATTGATTTAATAAATGTAGATGCAGTGTTCTCCATGTAAATCGTAATTTTATGATATTAAACCAAGCTTCATAATTAAAATGGTTGCGTAAAAACAAAATAATAGGCCCTGTTAACTCTGCCAGCAAAACATAGTTTCAGGTTTCATAGAAGATGACATGCAGTAATTATTATTACTTTAATGCGCGTTTTTGCGTCAATGTTATTGAAGCAAGAACGTTAATATTCCGGAAACTATATTAGGTGTATCTCCATAATTATAATAAGCAAATTATAAGTACGAAAAACCACATGAATCACGACATCATTGTCTGCTAACACGAGTGGACCTAAAATTGATTCATGGGGGACTCCCAAAAATTTTTGAGACCGACATCGTCAGTGATATCGGTCATTACATAGGAAACACAGCGTAGCAAAGACAGATTATTTTTTTAATTCCACAGAATATAGGCTACAGAACTAACAGCAAATTCTGTATGTTTTTCATCAGCTAAGTATTATACACTTAAGTGATTAACGAATTAAAAGGCTTTTGAAAGATCATTTAACTCTCGTTGGTTATTACGAGAGAAAGTAATTTTAAGTTTTAACGTCATTTTGGATTAAATTGCGTGTAACCTAAAATCTAAGTTAATGGAACTATTAAGATCCTAATCTGTCCACACATAATAGCATTGTCAACACATAATGACATAATTTATGTCGTTATGTCACTAATTACAGTTTTAGATATTGCTGAGCTACAATATTTTTATGCAACTCTTTACGCTTTCCAATACTCTGGTTGGTTATGGTTTTGACTTCCATTTTTTTTATGGGTACCACTGAAATACTTTTAATTTCAATGGCTATATAAATATAATTTGGAATTATGCAACTTTTTGGACGACCAGTGAACCATGTTCCCACTGTTGAGATTGAGGATCATGATAAACTTTTGTTTGAAGAAAAAGTTGGTTCTGCTGTGAATATAAATAACAGGTCGAGTACAGTGATGATTATGTAATAAGAAATAGATTAAACCAGTAATAAATTTTCACACTTTCAGTACAAAAGCAATTTAGTTTGACCCAAAACAGTGGTTTGGCTAGTTCGTTGTGTAAATATTTGCCGCTGAACAAGTTTGCTTTAAGTCATCGTGTTTGATTTGTGATATCACGCATTCCGCAATAATTAGGCACATACATGCTCTACCGGATAAGTAGATTAATCACAACAAAAAATCATCAGTTCGGTAATTTTGAAGAAACCGCACAGGAAAACTCAGGACTCATGACGGTGCGGTGATTATGACCACAATAAATAATACGTTGACCATGGACGAGTAAAAAAAGTTACTGGTACGTGACGTTGACGAAAAAAACTGATATTAAAATTATAAGAAAGGTAAAGACGCAGTTGAAGATATTTATCATACGATACGGCGTCATTTCCAATGAGTCAGCCGGGGAAAAGGTAATATGTACCGATGTATGTAGGTGCATACAAACGGATACCTATCTGTCGTGAGCACGCCTTGGCTTACCACCAATAATAATGTATGATCACCTAAAGATGTCACCTCAAAGTTCAGTGACCTATTAGTTGTCGATCTAGGTGAAAAACTCGATTATAGTCTCGAGGTCATTATCATTAGTTCGTAAGTTTATTATGACAAGTTTTTAACACAGAACCAGTTTTGAGAGGAAAAGTGAACGGTCGATCGGTGATATCTCAAGATGGATCGGAGAAAAGATATTATTATGTCAATTGTAAGAAAATTATTTGATATTCCATCGACGTTACGTTGTTTCTTCCACTGTGGCATATTATGACTCCTTTGCATTATTATGACGACTTTATTTTCTTGCTATTGTTTAGCATTCAGTGCGTGCTATTATAGTTATCTAAGACAGACCTATTACAGCAATGAAAAGCAATAAAATAAGCCTGTAACAAATGCACAATACGTAATAACAAAGGATTAATTTGTAATTGCCTTTCACATAATGAACCTAGCATCTAGGGTTGCCAACCATACTGTTTTGAACAGTATTATACTGTTTTTCACCAAATTATACTGTTCATTTTCACCAAATTATACAAAATACTGTTCAGTTACAGCATCAGAATGCAAAAACAGCTCTAAAAATATGTGTTTAAAACAATAAGTAATTCAAATACTGTTAATTTTTCTAAAATATTTAAAATATTTTATTTCTTGTAGAAAAAGTTGGCAACCCTACTAGCATCGTGTTAAAATAGTAGAGGTGAAGTAGCGTAAGTATATGTACTTAAATCTATACACAATGTAATGTAAACTGCCATAACATAATTTACAATGTTTTACATAGTTGAAGCCCATAAACATAGGTTATTGTTTACAGAATTCAACACCCGTGACGCAAATCTAATCATTCCAATGATGTTGAACAGATATGCTCTGAATTCTCAGGTTATTACGAAATATTGTAACAAACATAACATTAAATGATGGCAGTTTTCTCCAGAGTCAGATTTTTTTCTAAAAGTATAGAATAATAGCTCATTTCTTACTAATATTACACTGCAGGTGATCTTTAATTAATCTACGGTAAAAATAATCAAAAAAATCGAGCTTGTTGCATGTTTAAAAACCCATTTTTGAAAACTTATAAGATGAATTGACTTCGAGACATAAAGGTAGTAATCATGGTAGAAATAGTGTGCAAATACTGGGGCTCTTATGATTAAGTTGTTATTTTTATGTAATATCAAGTTCAGGATAAATCAAGGAAACTGCTAATCCCGTCTTATTATATTTTTTTCTTTAGTAATAACAAAACAGCGATTACATAAATTAATTCAGAAAAAGCTCAGCAAATCCGTAGGCAGAAGCTAGCAATAACAAAAATATACAAGATTGAATTATTGATGTTATGCCAATGATTCATAGCATATCAATGTTATTTACTCAGTGCCTTTTAGAAACTATTTTCATTATATTCTCCGGTATTATGTGGTGTTCAGAGGAGCAGTTATAAATCGGAGTTGTTGGTCTGGTAAGCACTCGTTTGACGAACTGAAATAAGGCCAAAGAAAGCTCGTAATGCACACTTGCACAGTCGTTCACTCTATCTGTGTATACTTAGCATTATACGGATACCGCGAGTATGGTTGTAGGAATATTGGATTTATTCCAACTCGGTGAAGATTCTGATTCTTTTGACCAAATAGTACCTATCAATGAAGAACACATTTTACCCCACTTTCTGGCTACCTAGATATGGAATCTTGTACAAAACTCTACCTTAGCTATACGACACAACTATAGCGAGTACATAAAGTGCTTTTTTGATTGTTTTTAAGGACGCGGGAATAGACATAAGTTCTTTCTATATTTTTATCTAAGATTCTTTGTCCAGTGTCACCTATCCGACCTTTATAGGTCGACTGCAGTATGCAACAACATTTAATTATGCATTACGTTTACGCAACAAGCTCTATGAATGAATACAACCGTGGGTTCGCATAAAGTGACGTTACGTAGTATTGCTGATATTTATTGCTCGTAAAATTGGGGAACTCTATAAAAATACTCGTAAGAAATAATGTTTGTATGCTACGTAATATCAAATTGTTTATTGTTTAATTTTGTGAAAGGAATAATGTGTCTAGTGGACTGGTAGGAATGTTATGTTGAATGTCAAAGGATACTGTAGGATCTTTAGCAAATAGGTAATATCTATGAAGTGACAATGTTATGAGATTGGTGTTTAGTTTTTAAAGACTAATTTCTCTCTATTCATAAGTCATAAGGTATTTTTTTTTATTAAATGTGGTGGGATTATGGGATAAAAATATAATTTTCCGGGCAATAAAAAATGACAACAAGGAAATAGGGCCTAGGGTGCAGACGTAAGCAATACCTATGTGGTTTTATGCAAATATGAATATTCACACAATCATTTAACTCATAATAAATAACATAAGTCATAAGTTAATAATCCAGGATTATCGTAGAATAACAACGTAACTCACAAAATAATATATATGTAAATGAATATGCAAAGAAAAACCAGATAAATGAATAGTTATTATCATAAATGATTTACATAATCGTAAGACGTTAAGATATTGAATTGAAGATATTGAAGAACTATCTAACTAACTATGGATGGAATACCAGCTTCCGTCAACAGTTTCACTCGCTTCCCGAGGGAACTGCTTCGTACCCTGATAAAAAGTACCCTACATGTTATTCTGATGTAAGTACCTAACCTACGGGTGCTGGGTAGGGTTGCCAACCATACTGTTTTGAACAGTATTATACTGTTTTTCCCGCAATTATACTGTTCATTTTACAACAAATTATACAAAATACTGTTCAGTTACAGCAACAGAATGCAAAACACAGCTCTAAAAAATATGTGTTTTTTTTAAATACTGTTTAAAATTCTTCTTAGACCCGTTTATACTTTATTTCTTTTAGAAAAAGTTGGCAACCCCAGTGCTGGGGCAGAAAACCTCCACGTGTGTGGGAGCTCCCTTATGGATACGTCCGGGGGGAAGACCAGTTCCGGGGCCCTGCACATAACGAGCTCCTGAAGGAACACGGTGGGTTGGGTCATTCTGATGATTTTTCATCGATAAATGAATAATAAACAAACAAACATAGACAAGACATACCTACATCCTCACAAACTTTCGCATTTATAATACCAGTAGGATTTTGCAAGACCTTGACATTACAATAGGAACATTACTGAATACAGAAACACTTTTTTTTAGATTTGCAGTCAAAGAAAACCCTGACTTTTAAATTCTTGGGAATTACCAGTTTCATCGACGTCACGCCGTTTTGTCTGATGGGACTTTTGGACTTATTAGTGTTTAGCGACTTTTGGGACTGTGTTGTTAAGCTACTTTTGAACTTTGAGGTGAATACTGGCGTTTGTGTCGTTGAGCAATTTATGGCATCTGTTGATTAGCAATTTTTGGACTTTGGATGTGTTATCAACTTATGGGGTTGACTGTACTTAATTATGTAGTGGTTGTCGAATTTCAATTGATCCAATGCAAAGTTCAACCAGCTTTTGAAAGCATGAAAATAATTTACGTTTTGGTCAGGATTTTTGCCTAGACTATTTTTAGTAGCCATATGATTAACCTTGCAATATTTCTTCTGAAGGCTATCAGGAATTAAAGTGATTGAAGGTGAGTGCTCCCATCTCGGATATCGTAAAACATATGTCAAATAGATAGACTAATAATACGTCATGGTTTGAATCTCTGCCAATAGTAATGCTAGTAGTGAGCAAAAATAGAGTACAGAAGATTATTTTTGCTATAAAAATAATGCAGCAGTTTTTTGAGGAAAACTATGAGTATTGAAAAATAAACAGTGACTCAAAAACTAATTTATTGTTCTACAAGTGAAAAGNAATATTCCGGAAACTATATTAGGTGTATCTCCATAATTATAATAAGCAAATTATAAGTACGAAAAACCACATGAATCACGACATCATTGTCTGCTAACACGAGTGGACCTAAAATTGATTCATGGGGGACTCCCAAAAATTTTTGAGACCGACATCGTCAGTGATATCGGTCATTACATAGGAAACACAGCGTAGCAAAGACAGATTATTTTTTTAATTCCACAGAATATAGGCTACAGAACTAACAGCAAATTCTGTATGTTTTTCATCAGCTAAGTATTATACACTTAAGTGATTAACGAATTAAAAGGCTTTTGAAAGATCATTTAACTCTCGTTGGTTATTACGAGAGAAAGTAATTTTAAGTTTTAACGTCATTTTGGATTAAATTGCGTGTAACCTAAAATCTAAGTTAATGGAACTATTAAGATCCTAATCTGTCCACACATAATAGCATTGTCAACACATAATGACATAATTTATGTCGTTATGTCACTAATTACAGTTTTAGATATTGCTGAGCTACAATATTTTTATGCAACTCTTTACGCTTTCCAATACTCTGGTTGGTTATGGTTTTGACTTCCATTTTTTTTATGGGTACCACTGAAATACTTTTAATTTCAATGGCTATATAAATATAATTTGGAATTATGCAACTTTTTGGACGACCAGTGAACCATGTTCCCACTGTTGAGATTGAGGATCATGATAAACTTTTGTTTGAAGAAAAAGTTGGTTCTGCTGTGAATATAAATAACAGGTCGAGTACAGTGATGATTATGTAATAAGAAATAGATTAAACCAGTAATAAATTTTCACACTTTCAGTACAAAAGCAATTTAGTTTGACCCAAAACAGTGGTTTGGCTAGTTCGTTGTGTAAATATTTGCCGCTGAACAAGTTTGCTTTAAGTCATCGTGTTTGATTTGTGATATCACGCATTCCGCAATAATTAGGCACATACATGCTCTACCGGATAAGTAGATTAATCACAACAAAAAATCATCAGTTCGGTAATTTTGAAGAAACCGCACAGGAAAACTCAGGACTCATGACGGTGCGGTGATTATGACCACAATAAATAATACGTTGACCATGGACGAGTAAAAAAAGTTACTGGTACGTGACGTTGACGAAAAAAACTGATATTAAAATTATAAGAAAGGTAAAGACGCAGTTGAAGATATTTATCATACGATACGGCGTCATTTCCAATGAGTCAGCCGGGGAAAAGGTAATATGTACCGATGTATGTAGGTGCATACAAACGGATACCTATCTGTCGTGAGCACGCCTTGGCTTACCACCAATAATAATGTATGATCACCTAAAGATGTCACCTCAAAGTTCAGTGACCTATTAGTTGTCGATCTAGGTGAAAAACTCGATTATAGTCTCGAGGTCATTATCATTAGTTCGTAAGTTTATTATGACAAGTTTTTAACACAGAACCAGTTTTGAGAGGAAAAGTGAACGGTCGATCGGTGATATCTCAAGATGGATCGGAGAAAAGATATTATTATGTCAATTGTAAGAAAATTATTTGATATTCCATCGACGTTACGTTGTTTCTTCCACTGTGGCATATTATGACTCCTTTGCATTATTATGACGACTTTATTTTCTTGCTATTGTTTAGCATTCAGTGCGTGCTATTATAGTTATCTAAGACAGACCTATTACAGCAATGAAAAGCAATAAAATAAGCCTGTAACAAATGCACAATACGTAATAACAAAGGATTAATTTGTAATTGCCTTTCACATAATGAACCTAGCATCTAGGGTTGCCAACCATACTGTTTTGA
The DNA here is from genome assembly GCA_002382865.2 of Heliothis virescens. NCBI lineage: Eukaryota > Metazoa > Arthropoda > Insecta > Lepidoptera > Noctuidae > Heliothis > Heliothis virescens. The sequence goes on from NWSH02000085.1 coordinate 3,278,903, forward strand.
ACAGTATTATACTGTTTTTCACCAAATTATACTGTTCATTTTCACCAAATTATACAAAATACTGTTCAGTTACAGCATCAGAATGCAAAAACAGCTCTAAAAATATGTGTTTAAAACAATAAGTAATTCAAATACTGTTAATTTTTCTAAAATATTTAAAATATTTTATTTCTTGTAGAAAAAGTTGGCAACCCTACTAGCATCGTGTTAAAATAGTAGAGGTGAAGTAGCGTAAGTATATGTACTTAAATCTATACACAATGTAATGTAAACTGCCATAACATAATTTACAATGTTTTACATAGTTGAAGCCCATAAACATAGGTTATTGTTTACAGAATTCAACACCCGTGACGCAAATCTAATCATTCCAATGATGTTGAACAGATATGCTCTGAATTCTCAGGTTATTACGAAATATTGTAACAAACATAACATTAAATGATGGCAGTTTTCTCCAGAGTCAGATTTTTTTCTAAAAGTATAGAATAATAGCTCATTTCTTACTAATATTACACTGCAGGTGATCTTTAATTAATCTACGGTAAAAATAATCAAAAAAATCGAGCTTGTTGCATGTTTAAAAACCCATTTTTGAAAACTTATAAGATGAATTGACTTCGAGACATAAAGGTAGTAATCATGGTAGAAATAGTGTGCAAATACTGGGGCTCTTATGATTAAGTTGTTATTTTTATGTAATATCAAGTTCAGGATAAATCAAGGAAACTGCTAATCCCGTCTTATTATATTTTTTTCTTTAGTAATAACAAAACAGCGATTACATAAATTAATTCAGAAAAAGCTCAGCAAATCCGTAGGCAGAAGCTAGCAATAACAAAAATATACAAGATTGAATTATTGATGTTATGCCAATGATTCATAGCATATCAATGTTATTTACTCAGTGCCTTTTAGAAACTATTTTCATTATATTCTCCGGTATTATGTGGTGTTCAGAGGAGCAGTTATAAATCGGAGTTGTTGGTCTGGTAAGCACTCGTTTGACGAACTGAAATAAGGCCAAAGAAAGCTCGTAATGCACACTTGCACAGTCGTTCACTCTATCTGTGTATACTTAGCATTATACGGATACCGCGAGTATGGTTGTAGGAATATTGGATTTATTCCAACTCGGTGAAGATTCTGATTCTTTTGACCAAATAGTACCTATCAATGAAGAACACATTTTACCCCACTTTCTGGCTACCTAGATATGGAATCTTGTACAAAACTCTACCTTAGCTATACGACACAACTATAGCGAGTACATAAAGTGCTTTTTTGATTGTTTTTAAGGACGCGGGAATAGACATAAGTTCTTTCTATATTTTTATCTAAGATTCTTTGTCCAGTGTCACCTATCCGACCTTTATAGGTCGACTGCAGTATGCAACAACATTTAATTATGCATTACGTTTACGCAACAAGCTCTATGAATGAATACAACCGTGGGTTCGCATAAAGTGACGTTACGTAGTATTGCTGATATTTATTGCTCGTAAAATTGGGGAACTCTATAAAAATACTCGTAAGAAATAATGTTTGTATGCTACGTAATATCAAATTGTTTATTGTTTAATTTTGTGAAAGGAATAATGTGTCTAGTGGACTGGTAGGAATGTTATGTTGAATGTCAAAGGATACTGTAGGATCTTTAGCAAATAGGTAATATCTATGAAGTGACAATGTTATGAGATTGGTGTTTAGTTTTTAAAGACTAATTTCTCTCTATTCATAAGTCATAAGGTATTTTTTTTTATTAAATGTGGTGGGATTATGGGATAAAAATATAATTTTCCGGGCAATAAAAAATGACAACAAGGAAATAGGGCCTAGGGTGCAGACGTAAGCAATACCTATGTGGTTTTATGCAAATATGAATATTCACACAATCATTTAACTCATAATAAATAACATAAGTCATAAGTTAATAATCCAGGATTATCGTAGAATAACAACGTAACTCACAAAATAATATATATGTAAATGAATATGCAAAGAAAAACCAGATAAATGAATAGTTATTATCATAAATGATTTACATAATCGTAAGACGTTAAGATATTGAATTGAAGATATTGAAGAACTATCTAACTAACTATGGATGGAATACCAGCTTCCGTCAACAGTTTCACTCGCTTCCCGAGGGAACTGCTTCGTACCCTGATAAAAAGTACCCTACATGTTATTCTGATGTAAGTACCTAACCTACGGGTGCTGGGTAGGGTTGCCAACCATACTGTTTTGAACAGTATTATACTGTTTTTCCCGCAATTATACTGTTCATTTTACAACAAATTATACAAAATACTGTTCAGTTACAGCAACAGAATGCAAAACACAGCTCTAAAAAATATGTGTTTTTTTTAAATACTGTTTAAAATTCTTCTTAGACCCGTTTATACTTTATTTCTTTTAGAAAAAGTTGGCAACCCCAGTGCTGGGGCAGAAAACCTCCACGTGTGTGGGAGCTCCCTTATGGATACGTCCGGGGGGAAGACCAGTTCCGGGGCCCTGCACATAACGAGCTCCTGAAGGAACACGGTGGGTTGGGTCATTCTGATGATTTTTCATCGATAAATGAATAATAAACAAACAAACATAGACAAGACATACCTACATCCTCACAAACTTTCGCATTTATAATACCAGTAGGATTTTGCAAGACCTTGACATTACAATAGGAACATTACTGAATACAGAAACACTTTTTTTTAGATTTGCAGTCAAAGAAAACCCTGACTTTTAAATTCTTGGGAATTACCAGTTTCATCGACGTCACGCCGTTTTGTCTGATGGGACTTTTGGACTTATTAGTGTTTAGCGACTTTTGGGACTGTGTTGTTAAGCTACTTTTGAACTTTGAGGTGAATACTGGCGTTTGTGTCGTTGAGCAATTTATGGCATCTGTTGATTAGCAATTTTTGGACTTTGGATGTGTTATCAACTTATGGGGTTGACTGTACTTAATTATGTAGTGGTTGTCGAATTTCAATTGATCCAATGCAAAGTTCAACCAGCTTTTGAAAGCATGAAAATAATTTACGTTTTGGTCAGGATTTTTGCCTAGACTATTTTTAGTAGCCATATGATTAACCTTGCAATATTTCTTCTGAAGGCTATCAGGAATTAAAGTGATTGAAGGTGAGTGCTCCCATCTCGGATATCGTAAAACATATGTCAAATAGATAGACTAATAATACGTCATGGTTTGAATCTCTGCCAATAGTAATGCTAGTAGTGAGCAAAAATAGAGTACAGAAGATTATTTTTGCTATAAAAATAATGCAGCAGTTTTTTGAGGAAAACTATGAGTATTGAAAAATAAACAGTGACTCAAAAACTAATTTATTGTTCTACAAGTGAAAAGTCTATAGGTACAGACGACAGCACATCAAGTTACCACAATCTGTCAAATTTCTGCAATCGATTTTCAACCTTATCGCAATGGGGCTAGGTTAATGTTTGATTGGTAAAATTTGACAGATTTGTTTACGTTGACCTGCTGTCCTCTGTACTTTTGTAAATTCATATGATATCTTTATGGTTGCTTAACAACTTGGGTCACAAGATGGTTATTCAAATCAAAACAATAAAAAAAAGAATGAAGTGAAAATTAAAGATTTTATTACGCCAAATATATTTTTATTTATTAAAATTAAAGACAAAACATTTGTTTCTATTTATATTTATATTTTATATGCAATGTGTATATGTAATGTAATACTTTGTTTAGAAAGATAATTTTTTCCCATCCTAATTGCTTAGTCAACCACAGATCATGCACAGCGTACTAATGCACCATAAGTAGATGGTAACCAGGTCTAATTTAGTTATGTTGCATCATACTTTTTTTGGTGGGAAATCATCAAATGACCTCTTCTACTGTAGTCGCACTGTTAGAGAGTGATAGACTCTTACTGACTTAACCCACCATATTTATTTAGGGCCCTTTGTGTACCAGGGCCGCGGGAACTCTTTTGAACAATCCCTCAGCCCTGGCAGGCTTCAGCTCTAAGAGGACTCCCTGATGTTGCACCATATTTAATAAAAAATTACTGAAGTGTTCAATTATATTATTCAGCATGCTCTGATGTATTTGTGAGTGCAGTATTATCTCATATTAGCTTCGAGCAGGGTATTCATCCATAAAAAGTAGCCTGCCTTGATAAATGGGCTTACAGTGGGAAATATTAATAAAATTGGTCCAGTAATTTCTCAGATAACTGCATACGAACAAACAAACTCTTCAGCCTTATAATATTAGTGTAGTAATTTTATTATGTATGATTCCTATATAATTAAAATTAAATTTGTATTTCTGTGTACTTGCACTCCAACATCAGTGTACATATAAATGGAAAAACCACCTACCTAAAGTTGAAAGTGGTGTGGTCATACACATTTGTGTAAGTCACTTCAATAAAGGCAACATCCAACCCAAACAAAGGCGAAAATAATTAACTGAGTAAAGTTACGCCACATTAATAACACAAAAAATGTTAACATTACCCTACATGATAAATTTAAATATTTTACTTCTTGTTGTCGATATACATAGTAGCCGATTCATAGTAATGCAAAACCCGGACACGATAACGACGAAATAGAAACACATAAATGTAAACAGTAGGTACAAAAAACAACTGGTTTTGCACCTGTCTTGCCTCAGTATTATCAAAGATTGCAATATTATGTAGACGTACCTTTTCAAAAATTCTTCGCCAATACAAATCGGACCGCGACGGTGTCAGCGGCATCGAGACCGCAGTTTCTCTCTGTCCAGAAGGCATTTTCACTCAAAAAGTCACCGTAAATATTGTAAAATGTTAAAATAATTATGCTAAGTAGCACATCATAACACAGCCGTAAATAAGGCACAGTGATGATAGAACATGATCGATTTATCCTCCAAAATGTGTGATAAGATAACGATTGTAGGAATAGCTGATATTTCGCGATTATCTTTAGTATATTCGTGTTTATTTTGCGCAAATAAAGACGACAAACACTATTACGGTACCGTTAGCGACTGACTGATGATGAATGAACTGAAAATAAATCAAACATGAAGTGAATGAATGGCTTGAGATTAAGCGTTCCGTTTCACAGAAGAAGCTATATAAAATCATGAAGCTGGCAAAACTTCATAACTTCAATACTCATGACTCCTGCGAGATAAGTATTGATAACAAAAAACACTGAAAGGGATAAAAAAATAAAACTTTTCACATGGCTCTAGAAGTCGGTGTCTGCAGGTCTGTTGAATGTGTTTATTTTGCCACCGACTTCTAGAGCCATGTGAAAAGTTTTATTTTTTTATCCCTTTCAGTGTTTTTTGTGAAGTCGGTTTTGTTTTTTTTGTAAAAAGTTTTTTTATTTTATGCTTTTCAGTTTTCGGCTCTAAAATAAAACTATATCTTTAATACCCATACCCACCCACAGTGACAGTCGGGCCGACTGTTATAGTATCATCGACGTAAAAAAGCGTACGAAATTTGAAGAGTTCTCTCAATTTCTCCAGGATCCCATCATCAGATCCTGGTCTCCTTACCATGGGACCACCTGTGAAGAACACCCTTTCAAACAAAAAAAGAATTTTGAATATCGGTCCAGCCATCTTCGAGTAATCGGTGAACATACATAAAAAAAAAAAAAAGATACGGTCGAATTGAGAACCTCCTCCTTTTTGGGAAGTCGGTTAAAAATCAGCAAATATGTGGTAGTAGAAGTATTGTGGTTAATTTGTAGTATTGATTAATAAAAATTGACAAGAAGTATTCGAAATTGAAATAATGAACGTATTCACGTATTACCGAACGAAATTTTACATGTCATCGGTTACCATGGTGATAAAATGAATGACTGGCGGCGTTACAAAACAAATAAACGCAGTGTTGCCACCTTAGCCCTTTTGGGGCTAAATCTAGCACTTTTTCCTGTAGGTGAACTCGTAGTTTAATGATTTAGCCCAGAAAGGGCTATCTAGCCCTTTTTATTTTCTAAAAAATATAGCACCAAATTCTGAAGTTTGCGTCAAGTTTGTGTTTTTCACTTTAGAATCTATTAAATTGGGTAAGTAATTTTTTTCTTGTTAATTAGTGTAATTTTCAAAAATGTTGTTATTCTATCTAAAAAGTAAACACATAATTGAAATCATTAGTAAAGGTACATTTTACCCTTTTTTTTACAGCAAGTCTTTTCTTGGTCATTTGTGCGCCATCTAGCCCGATCTAGCCCTTTTTAACTTTTTCAACTGTCCCCACTACTAAAACTAAGGTGGAAACACTGATCTAGCCCGAACTAGCCCTTTTTAGCTTTTTCAACTAGCCCCATTTCTAAAACTTAGGTGGCAACACTGAATAAACGTCAAAATACTTCTGGTTACAGCGAAACTGGAAAATATTGTGCTTCACTGAATTTTAATGAACATGAATGATTTTAATCGTTGCAATAAAGTTCCAGGGGTTTATTGGCTCAAGAAAGATGTCAGAGATTTACAAATAAAGTGAGTTGTCAAGATAAAAATGGTTATTTACCATCACAAACTTAAATGAGTTTTCTTTTAGTTTTCAACTGAAAATATTATTCTTTCAAGATGTTTTTAGTAATTAAGATAAATTTATTGTTTCAGAATTAAACTAAAACGCCAAGAGAGCATAATATCTTTACCAAAATTCGAAGATTGCACAAACAGCTCTAACATTTTAAAATTAGAAAACAACACAGAGGAATACTGTTTTAAATGGCAAGAAAAAATATTCAGTATGTGGGAGGTGCAACGCTACTCGGACGTACACAATTGCATCACAGAAGCCGAGCTAAATTATCACGAGGGCATAGACAACATAGAGTACAAACCGGGAAAAGTATTTACTTATGTGCAGGATGACTGCTACTTGCCTTTGCCAATGGATTGCAACAAAAAAGAAGATGGCCTTCTCAATTTATTAATGCAGAAGTTGAATTTGAATGATACCATTGACAAAGCATTTGTGGGTGATGCGGTATCAACAACTGTATTGTTTAAGAGTGAAGAAAATGTATCCGGACAAGAACAATGGACTGCGATGCATATAGTGTTTGATAATTCTGATTATAATGAGTAAGTTTGACAATTATTTCATTCTTTACAAGTTACAGAATATGGCAGTCTTATTTATTACTTGAATTTCTATAAAATATACATCAGTTGGAATGTACAATGCAGTGGAGAAAGATAAAAAATAATTTATTACATTTAAAATTCCATAATTTTGTGATCATCTGTCTAGTCTTTCTGAACTTTTTTGAGTCAATTTGAGTCACTCCCAGTCTAAGTGGATGAGTTGAATAACACTACCAAATAACAACATACTGAAGCTTTTATAGGTATACAAGAAATTGTAATATAAGTACTTTGCGATTTTTTGTGGATTTACTGTTTGGTAAACTGTTGGTGAATCAATAATTAAATAAATCAATCTATATTCCAGGGACTCCCAGTTGATATACAAACAGGAACTGACACTTCTCTCCATCTTCCACAATACAGCACATAACTACGTCATCATGATGCCCGATGTCAACAACTTGGAACTCAACCCGTACACACTGGAGACTACCACGGGTGTACCGTGGGGTTACCAATATGGTGTGGAGATTGATTTCAATGATGAGAATGGGGAAGAGTTAGTATTATTGGTAATTTCCAGTTGTAAATATTTCTATTAATTAATATTTCCAGTTAGACTCGAAGCCGACCCCTACATAGTTGGGAAAAGGCTAGGCAGATGATTTATGTTTCTAGTAAAAAAGCATGCGATGGAGGCCGCTTTAAATCAGGCCTTTTTGAAATTAACAGGGCTTGTGGTCAGCAGTGAACATGGGGATGATCATTCACTGAACTCATTTTGTTCATTCATTAGCCTATCGTCCCACTGATGGGCACAGGCCTCCTCTCACACAAAAATGGATTGAGCGTTAATCACCACGCTTGCTCAATGCAGGTTGGTGATGTTAGACTTTATAGTCCAGGTTTTGTTATGATGTTTTCCTTCATCTTAATCAGGTATTGATGTCTAAGATACTGAACTCAGCTGATGATAATTAATATTGTCGCAAAGAATACAATTCTAGTGTTTTACAGATATCTACATATATAAAACTCAAAGTCCTGACTGATTCACTGACTCATCATCGCAGGGCCCAAACCCGT
>NWSH02000085.1:3287202-3309367 GCA_002382865.2 Heliothis virescens
GGTGTAAAATGGGGGTTGGGAGTTAGTTTGTATGCAAGTCCTATGTTATTGAAGTAAGAGATACGTTTAGCACATAGGTTTATACGGTATTAACATGAACTAAGAAAAGATTTTACGAAAATCTACCCTTAGGGATGCAAAACGGGGGTAGATAGTTTGTATGGAAATCATATGTTTTAGAAGTATTTGTTATGACAGGCAAATTTTTGNTGTAAAATGGGGGTTGGGAGTTAGTTTGTATGCAAGTCCTATGTTATTGAAGTAAGAGATACGTTTAGCACATAGGTTTATACGGTATTAACATGAACTAAGAAAAGATTTTACGAAAATCTACCCTTAGGGATGCAAAACGGGGGTAGATAGTTTGTATGGAAATCATATGTTTTAGAAGTATTTGTTATGACAGGCAAATTTTTGCGATCCCGTTATCGCCTGTATAAGCGATATGATCCGCGTACGAAGTCGCTGGCAGAAGCTAGTTGGTCAATAAGTAAGCATAGTTTTAGTTGAACTGTCTAGCTTGTCCCTACTTCTGCTTTTGAGAGAACCATTTCTTTTTAATTATATCTGTCTAATAGAGACAACATATTATTTAAAATAATATTTTTTCACATTATTTTATTAATCAACTAACATCAATTTACTTAAAAATTCCAGCTAAAGAAACTGCACAAGAGATGGGAGAGGAAACAGAAACATTTGCTGAATTTTGTGATGCCCCCTGTTGGCAAAAAACAGTACTACGTTGCTATAGAAATAATATCTGCTACAGACTTTGATATGGACAACTTGTATATTCAGTTTGATATAAAGGTATTTTTTATTCAGTTTTAGTTCGTATAAAATTACTTTGTCTTTCTGTAGTCAGCTGTATATGTTTTGACTATTCTGAAGTCGCTGGTAGCCAACTACAGAGCAGCAAATTTATTTGAAGAGAACCAAAATTGGTAAAGCTTTTTCTTTTGGTGGGAAATCATCAGATGACTTCTCTCGCTGTGGGTGCCGCGTAAGGGAGAGTCAGACTTGACAAAACCCAACATGTTCCTTCTTAAACCCTTTGTGTACCAGGGTCGCAGTAACTCTACCGAACAATCCCGCAAAGTATAAGGGTAGATTTCCAATTCGGCATACCTACCCTTATATTCTTTTTCAATCTTATTAGTAGAAGTCATTATTTGAGCTAGATCTTGTAGTATTCCGAAAGATCCCTTAAGCGAAGCAACCCTTGAATTAATACTATAAGTTGTGACTTCCAGGTGCCTGAAGACATTCAATGCTCTGACACTCTTCAAGGAAAAACGCACACCAGTGAATCCGTGATAGTGGAAGGAGAAAAAATTTGGAGCTATGGTCATATTATAGAGCTTTGTTTTGAAATCAACACTGGCATTGGTAAACATATTTTTATTTACTTTGTCAATCCAAACTATCCAAACTAATATTATAAATGCGAAAGTAACTCTGTCTGTCTGTCTGTTTTTTCTTCACGCCTAAACTACTGAACCGATTTGTGTGAAATTTGGTACAGACATAGTTTGGAACTTGAGAAAGGACATAGGATAGTTTTTATTTCAAAAAATAAAAATGAAAAATAAATGTATTCCGGATATACAGCGCCATCTATTGTTCAATTCCGTACTATAAATGTCGAGCTGTTCCTATACTCCGTAGATAGATGGCGTTGATCAAAAATTTGCCGGAAGTCACTATTCACGCGAACGAAGTCACGGGCAAAAGCTAGTGAAAAATAAGAGAAACTGGTATCCTTCCTTCTAAAGGCAGTTTTGAGTGTTATGTGCATGTTGCAGACAGATATTTGAATTATAGGTTTAAGGGCCAGTTACATACCAAAGAAAAGTAGTCAAAATTAAAAACATTTCTATAGCATTATTTATCAGATAGCTATGTGCTAACTCTGTCTAGAACCTGTGAAACGGGCTCTGAACTTTATCTTACACTAGCTTCTGCCAGCGGTTTTACCCGCGTCCCGTGAGAACTACTCGGCGCACCCGGATAAAAAGTAGCCTATAACCTTCCTCGATAAATGGGCTATCTAACACTGAAAGAATGTTTCAAATCGGACCAGTAGTTCCTTCCTTCCTTCCTTCAAACAAACAAACTCTTCAGCTTTATAATATTAGTATAGATACCTGATGGCTATATGTCATTCAATTAATTATTTTCATTTATCAAACCCCATATTTTATCCTCCATGATTTATTTTGGTCTAATCCATAAACAATCGTATTACAGAACCACCTCCAATAAAATTATTCCTAGAAGTGATATCATCAGACTGGTGGGACCGTCACCGTACCGAAGGGTACTGCTACTTACCTCTTCGCCTGAACCCTGGCTGTTACGCCCAGGACCTGGTCTGCACCAGACCTGAGGAGTCGGATGTAGTGGAGGCGGAGAGCCGGCGGTTCTTTCTTGGAGGATGCCATTTGATCAAGGATTTGAATGTACTTGCTGAGCCACAGTTACAGGTGATTTGTCGTTATTATTTATGATAACTGCCGCGTGTAACGTGTCCGGGGTGGTCGCAAGCGCGACTGCTGTGCACAGGGTCCCGGGTTTGATTCCTGGGTCGAGCCGAAATTGCTTTGTGGAAATCAGAAACTTCGCAAAGCAGCTTACAGTCTGAAAGCTTTGTGTCTTGTCTTGACACATACATTTTATAATCAGAATAGAATATCAAAGTTATCATAGCGATTTTGTCACAAACAAACCTCCTTAGTTCAAGAACTGCATAACTAGATGGCGCTTTTCTCAACTTTACAGGACGCAAACTACACCTTCACAACAACTGGCTCCATCTCCCTTCGGTGGAACATCATATCCCAGGCACAGATAGGTGGCCTGGTTGCGCCACCTCCTCAACCAGGGACCAGTACAGCATCAGCACTACTCCTGGGTGCTGAAGCGGCACTTAAGAAATATAAGAAGGCTAGGGCGAGACTTGCAGCGGCGACGAAAGATCTTAGCGAAGTACAGTATGCTGCTGGTGATAGGTAATATAGGGTATTGATAGAATTTAAGAAGTATGTCGAGATTTTATAGTGAAAGCTGCAACTTGGCAAAAATGCTGGTACTCAGCTGCGTCCGACTAAGGCCCGGTTTCTATCAGAGCGAAGAGGAGGGGAGCCGAAAGGAGATGTGCTGCGAAGTTGGAAGGCTATTTCCACCAAAGCGGACAGGAGATGTGAGCTTTATGTAGCACAGATGTGAGCTGTAGGAGATCGAAGGCAGTGGGTCTCCTGTCCCAGAGAGGACTTTGGTGGAAACGGGGCCTTTGACTGAAAGCCGACCCCAACATAGTTTGGGAAAGGGCTGGACAGATTCTGTAAGGGCCGATTGATAGCTAATGTCAATTTCGTAATTCAACGCTAATGGATTCCACTTTAAACTTGTCGCTTTTTAAAGTGTTCATTTAACTACAAGTAGAGTATAACTGTTATGGAGAAAGAGAGAAAGTAAAACAAATGTATTTAAATGTAAATAACTTATGTATTTGTGATTATTGATTAAAATACGCTAAACAAAGTACGTTCACTTTAAATATTACCTACAAAATACTAATTACAGTCACATTCACGAGGTAGTTCACAATTTCACATACAAATATTTAATCGACAATAAATATTGAGTTTATCCGATGTTGAAGGAACGATTGCAAAATCGTCATAAATATTATTTATCAAGATTTCTTCAAAATTATTTTGTAGTTTTTTTTAATAATTACTTACTCAGATAAATATTTAATTTTTGAAGGAAGTTGTGTGTGTTTGTGTTGAAGTCTCAAATACTAAACGTGCGACAAGATATGCTGTTATTAGTGCCATAAACATACCGGTGATCAACGATATTTTTTTTCATTAAATACTTAAACTTTTTGGTAAGTTTTCTACTTGGTCGAAATAAAGAAAACATGTACCTATTATAACGAAATCTACAATGGAACAAGAATCTTTTGGCACTCCCAGTTTACAGAATTTTATTGAAAATTTCACGTTTTTAGAAAAAATACGTCAGCCAAAGTCAGCTTTGCTAATTGCTAGTGTCATTACATTACACAAAAATTATAAGATTTTTTATTCGAATTTCAACATCTATCAAAGGTCTATTTAACTTTGTAATAACACCATGAAGGTTTTGCTAAGTGCCAAAAGTTCACGTCACTGTAGTTACAAAATTTGCTGAATTTTTCGACTTGAAAGGTATAAGGTAAGACTAGAGAGTCTGGGCATTATATCAGACCCTTCCAAGTCGTATAGCATCTCTGAGCTGCTCAGTGATGTAGGCCATTTTCCTGGCGCGGCGGTGCTTGGCGTCCCGCGCGCGCGCCAGGCGCATGCAGCGCGCGTCCGTCAGCGCCGCCCGCGCCGCGTGGTGCGCGCGCTTGGCCGCCTCCATCGCTGACATTTCTTGTCGGAGTAACGCTGACTCCCAGTGGTTTAGGGCGTTGTTTATTGCTACACGCTGGGAAGTAGAAGGAGTTTAAGTTAGCAAGATGTTTGATAAGCTACTGAAGTGATACAAGTGCTGTAGGATCAGCAAAATAATGGTGTCCGATTGTCGGCCACGGCGGCTGTTCTCAAACAAGGAGATCAGCCAGCTGCGCAGGACATATTATAGTGCACAAGCATTTGCGCAGACACAGGTGCACTCCCTATTCCCTTACTCTCATAGCCTAATGGAATCAGTCATGGAATCAATCAGACACGACCGGAGAGAGATTAGGCGCAGGCCCGGCATAAACGTGCTCTCCGATGCACGGGTGTATAAATCACCAACTTCCAGACTCCGGAATTAAACTGCTTTGTGAATGTTTCTAAAACCCACAAAGCGATTTCAGCCCGTCCCGGGAATCGAACCCGTACACAGCAGTCGGCTATGCGACCACTAGACCAACGAGGCAGTTATGTCCTACTGTACCTATAAATCTCTAAGATATACCTGAGAAGCATCCTTCAACATAGCAGCCCGTCTCTTCATGGCGTCATCACTACGTCTCTGCGTGCCGATGAGTTCCACGTGCTTCTTGAACTCTTCGACTTCGCTGTTGCGCGTGCGCCGGTCGGCGGCGAGCTGAGCACGCGCCTCGTCTTCTAACGCCCTGTCTATTATTAAGCTTGCCTGGGGAATTATTAAGTTTATTAAATGTTTGTCAAATTCATTTGTGATAGTATTTCCATGATCCGTGAGTGACGGCGCGGGTGATATTACCTATACACTCCTCGCGTATGTACCTACGCGAGAAGAGTGTTCACTGTTGAGAAGCTAAGGAGACTATACCAAATATCTGAGGCAAGGTAGTTTTTGTTCGAGCTAAGTATTAATTCTTCGGGATAGTGGTGAAACCACGAGAAACAGACACATAATTTAAAACAGATTGACGTGTCAAAGTGTTTTTTGTAAAAACTATTGAGGGAAATAACTATCATATAATATGAAGTCCATCTTGCCCGGCTACCGTTCCTAAGGCAAAGGAACACAATTATGCTTTTGCACATGAGAATTGCTGTCTTATTAAGGTGTCAATCAAGGCCAACATTCTTATACTTATTCAATATCACATTTACCTTCTTATCATCGATGTACGCCAACAGGTTAGCGCTGCGCTGTTCCTTATTCTTGATGTTGTCCAACAGCTCTTTCCTCCTGAGCTGCATCTCCATAGTCTTGAGGTGCTGCTTGTACTCCAGTCGGGATTGCTCTTCCCGCCGCTTTTCTACGATGTAGCGCTTGTACTGGATCAAGGTTTCCGCTTCCACCTGTAAGTTTAGCAAGGATTTGATCACTTCGATGTCCTGTGGGAGCAACTGCGAGCACTCGGATTAAAAGCGTCGAAAAAAAATATACTTACAAAAAAATATTTATTTAGAAATTTGTCGTAAACCATATTTATTTCTGCTAATGAGAAAACACTCGTAACATGACAATATTTTTAAATAGATGTGGCCGGTAACATATATGTAAAAATATTGTCGTGTTACGAGTGTTTTTAAATTTTAAATATTTTTTTGTATCGAGAAAGTTATCTTGTAATTAGGTATAGTCACAACAATCGCCTCGGCTGCATCTTTTGACCAGCAGAACACTGGTGAAGCAATCCATCCAGCAAACGTTTTCTTTAAAATCTAGATAGTTATGGCAATTCACTTAAATGTTTAATGAGTTACTACCTGCTGTTGTACAATTAAGACAACTGGTAGTAAAATTAGATAACTCCAGATTGTGGTACAAATTGAGTTATTATTACGCTAGAACTAACACGCGATTTTACGCCTTCTGATAATGCTCGAGAACCATGTTTCTCCGCTCTGGAGAGATTGGTAGATAATTTAATTTTGTAGGCGCTACAAAGACAAATTGATAAACAGTAAATGGCCCATTTAGGTAACGCCAAAGAAGAGCACACTTATCGTATAATAGCTTTGTACAGACGACAGCACATAAAATTACCAGAATCTGTCAAATTTCTGCAATCGATTTTCAACCTAATAGGTTAAAATTAGTTTGATTGGTCAAATTTGACAGATTCGGGTACCGCGACCTGCTATTGTCTGCACCTACGTCTTAAATTGGCTAAGTGACATCACGATAGTCGAAGTACTTGAACACGCGTGCACGCGCAAGATATCTAATGGCTAACTTCGAAAAATAAAATTATTAGACGGGGAACTGTAAGTCCTCACCATTTTCCTCTCCTCTTGCTCCCTCTGCCATAACTTGCGGAACTGGACCGCCAGTTTCTCTCGTTCGTCATGTTCCTCCCTCTTCTTCGCTAGTGCTGCCAGCAGGCGCCACTCACGCTCCGGAATGGCGTTCAGGAGTTCCGTGTCCGTTTCATAGTCATACGCGCGAATCAACTGGGATATGGAACTGGGTACTGGAACAAAGGATATGGAATTTTATGAATGAATATTGAATAAACTTGCTTGACAATAAAGTGAGGTTTTTTCTGGCAATGTACGTAAGTATTTATGTAATTTGTATATGACACATTGGAGCGTATTCGTCATGAAGAAAGACTAGTAAGAAAATATCCTGGTCATTGTATTCACCAGTAATAACCAGTTTTTTCCTGTGTCAATCTCTCCTTAACAGGTTCCTATTCTATAATTTCCTCATTACGGAAGGAAATAGTCCATTCATACACTGACAATGAAATCTTACCATTACTGGCAGGCGTTGGCGACGTCTTCCTCGGAGACAAGACTCGGCGCGGACTCTCTGTTATTATTTTATAACAAAACACCATTATATCAACTTCCTCGGTTTGTTTCCAATGTGGGAAGCGTGTTATTGTCAATTCTTGCTACTAATTGATATTCAAATGTTCAGATCAGTATTTTGATGCTGTTTCAGATTTCGTTAAGATTAAATCGAAATTTTAGCGAATTTGTTATTTGCCTGATAGTAAAAGCAATTTTCTCTCTGAGCCTAAGCTCTTTTTGGTTGTTAAAGTTTGAAATAGAGTTGTACACTCAATTAGAGTTGTCTTGGAAGCACAAACCGAACATTACGAATCCTAGAATTGAACACTATTCATCAAGAAGAATGCAATGAGCCGATTGCTAAGTTAACATTTAAAAACCTATAGCATAATTAGCCTCTCTCCCTTTCCTGTCATCTATATAAGTTACATCAGCTTTCCCAATTTTTCTTCTTTCTCTCAATACGTGTTTCTATAGTATTTAGTACTGGGATGTTAACGGGAATAGGTGTTAATATCCTCTAGGTCTAGATACGATCTGCCGCGGTCATCTGCTGCCAACCGTGGTGATGCCATTAGCCCCGGGACCATAAACTGTAACGGCCTGTATCTACCATGTTAAGTTCGCAGAATTGCACAGGTATAGTTGCATTCCCGATTATTATATGTATGTATATTTTATTGGTTATAGCAGGCCTAATTTTATCGAGGTGTTTAAATTATATACTTCTCCAAAAAATATTGTCTTATATGTGAACAGATCTTTGATGGCCGGTTTCTGAGAAAAGGTGTTCAGAAACCAACCAAAACTAAGTACGCAGCCAAAGCTGAACGATTTGTCAAAGTCACGTGTTTAGTTTACACATAATTTAAATGGCATAGGTATGAGTATGTCACTTAATGATAATTATGCAGGCCGTGTCCACGGGTTCAAAAACTTTAACCTTTGGAGAAAAACTGTCAAAAAAGTAATAACTCTACGGGTTCTCTTTAAAAATGTTGTCATGCAAAGAAGTGAGAACGCACCCTTACTGCGTAGAATCTACGTACTAGCTAATAGATCTTTTTTTAGACCTTGCCCTTGGTGCGAGGTCAAGGGTACACCTATAAAAACAAACTGAAAACCCAAATAAACTACTCAGAATGCTCTTTGCACTTTGAAAGCACTTTTTCACTGAAACTTTCACATAATGCTTTATAGTTGTCGACTATAGACGACAGACTGAAGTTTCGTTGCTATGTTATATCGATTTAATGTTAACCCCTGCCAAGGTTAAAATGGGCATAGATAACTGTATTGTGTACTCATAGGTATGTGTAGTTACTGTTGCAGTCTGTAATTTGTTAGGACCGTGCATCGGATAGCACGTTAATGTTGGTCCTGCGCCTGATCTCTCTCCGGTCGTGTCGGATTACCGTCCCATCGGGTTATGAGAGTGAGGGAATAAGGAGTGCACCTGTGTCTGCGCAAATGCTTGTGCACTATAATATGTCCTGCGCAGCCGGCTGATCTCTTTATATGAGAACAGCCGCCGTGGCCGATAATCGGCTAGGACGCCATCATAAATTTGTTAGGAAGACCCTACCTACCGAGAATGAATATGATGAGGTCATTTTTTTTAAGAATTTGAAAGAGAATTTTGCACTATTTTAGTGCAATCAGCCTTTTTATCG
The DNA here is from genome assembly GCA_002382865.2 of Heliothis virescens. Taxonomy (NCBI): domain Eukaryota; kingdom Metazoa; phylum Arthropoda; class Insecta; order Lepidoptera; family Noctuidae; genus Heliothis; species Heliothis virescens. The sequence goes on from NWSH02000085.1 coordinate 3,296,099, forward strand.
TTTCACTGCTGGGCACAGGGCTCCGCTCACTCAGAGAAGGATTGAGCGTTAATCACCACGCTTGCTTAATACGGCTATTAAACCTACCGACAAACACACATAGGTACATTGTTGAGGATTAAGTAGAAGAATATTGCACGTTATCACCTTGAAGTGCACTTAAGTAGCTCATTATACAAAACAATAAACATTTTTCACGTCTGTTTGCGGATGTTAAAGAATTACAATTTTTACTAACATTTTATTACGTCGAATGGCTAGTGACTTCCTGGCAATTTCCTTAATTATACTCTTTACGAGACCACCGGCACGCGTCACGGTTTTATTAAGTGCTAGTTACTTACTACAATAATATGAATATGGTTTGTTTGTATAAACTATTTCTATTTAGTTATTTATTTATTTATATGGTGCAAGAGCTCCAGAAGTCACACTGCCGCAATAGTGCTTGAACTGCTTTAATATATCATGTTTGTGTACGAGTATAGCTACCCACTATATCTATACCCTATTTGTAGACATAAATCTTATTCAAACTTTACATTTCCAAGGCATTGTATTTAGATTATTTCACGCAGGCACATCAAACAGAAACATTGGTTAGGCACACACAACATAAGAGAACATTATCAACGCTTATCAGTTTTGTAGATATCGCGAGTGATAAGCGCCAGTCGAAAACACACCGCGGGACGGTGATGACGTATGACATGGACAAAGACAAGCCCAAGCCTGCCATCAGACGTCCTGATGTCCTGAGGAAACTCAACGCCGACAGTTTGTACATGATAGAGAGGGGCCTACTCGGAGAACTGCCGGATAAACTCAAGCCACCTCCTCTCGTGCCCTCTCGAGCCCATGTCAACGAGCTCGCTGTAGCCAAACCATCAGGACTTCTGGCGTCATGTCTACCCATGCCGGAGTCACCCGTGTCGGAGCGAATGACGTCATCTGACGAGGAAGGCACCTCACCTCTGAAAAAATCTTTCAGCTTCCGTGACAGGATATCGAGAATAAGCTTTTTTAACAAAGACAAAGAAAAGGAAAAAGAAAAACTGAAATGGAAAACCATAGTGGAAGACGAAAAAAGCGAAGAGCCCCCAGTAATGCAGGGATCACCGAAGGCTACACCGAAGAGATCCGACACAAAGGCCGAACAAGATTACAAAATGAACAAACGCTTCTGGTTCTTCCGAAGCAAGGATTTAGAAAAAAGAGAAAAAAGTCATAGACCTGTTTATACTCGAAGCAAAAGTTTCGAATTCCTTCCCAGATCTATTGAAGAACAAGATGAAGAATTGTCACCAAGGAAATTAAAGAAGAACCAGTCGTACATGTTCGGCGGGAGCAGTGACACCATGGGCGATGCCTGGACGTCCAACGAGAGTCTCGAATACATATCGAATGTTTATCACGACAGTGACGATGGAGTGTGTCTAAAAAGTATTAAAGAAATATCTTCTGACCTCTCGTATGATAATTCTAGTACATCAATGCAGACCTCTGGATCAAGTGTTAATAAAAAGGACATTTTGAAGTCTGAATCAGTTGAGAACGTGTTCAACGAATTTAAGAAAGCTGTGGAACTGTTTAGCGAGACATATCTCAGTGACTGTGAGCCATATACAAAATCAAAGGATATGACCATCAAGCAAAAGAGAAAGAGTTCCTCTTTCTCCTCATTGCCGTCTCCGAAAGTGGTTCAAGTGAGTAAAGTTAGTGAGCCGAGTGAGGATTTCAAAAAAGAGTTGTCTAGAGTGTTGAGTGTGAAGCGTGAAGTGCGGACGGCCAGACGTGGCTCAGTGACGGACTGGTTCGTGCTGGAGGACCAGGCGGCCAGGCAGACGCAGGAGGCCAACAAATACAGGCGCGGCAAGAAGAAGGATGTGAACCGGGTTCGCAGAATCAGCTCCACGAAATATGTAAGTGCACCTCTTTATCTGATTCAAGTAGGAACGTTTTGCACTATGATAAGCACGTTTGAACGCTGATTAGCAATTATTATCTTTGTTAGGTGTTTTTTTGTCATTGTTTTGTGTGTTTATCGAAGCTAGAGGAAGTTTAACGTTTAAGAGATAGAGAATGTGACATTCCTCAAGAATTTTTAACAATTTACATAATTGTAAGCGTAGGAAACACGTCAGGAGCGCGTAATACTTTTCAAAAAACTTGGTGTTATGATCATTTTCAAACAATTAAAAACCATATTAAATGCTCTTTGCTTTGCATCAGACATAATTTTAAAGTCTATGTTTTCCAATCACATTTGAATGGCTTATAAAACTCCTTCTCATAATTTGTGTATTTAACTATTTACGAACATAATCAAAGCACCCGTTGCCCTATTTTACCAATTAGATTAAGTACAGCTCGTCTTATCGGCGTTTACTCGATAACGCGCCAAACATGTGAGTCGATCGATAGCTAATGATTGCTTCTATATGTATGGTTGTGTGATGTGGGTAGTAAATTCCTTGTCTATATCTATGACTATTGACTTAAATACGTGACTAATAAACGAACGCAAGACCGACGCCTTTAAAATGAATTAAAAAATTCTACGTCAGAATCAAATAAGATCATGAAAAGTTAGTATCGTAGATACTTTTTTGTCAAGATAAAGCAGAGAAGATTTTTTAAATACCTACAACAGAACTTGGGCTTTTTAGTACACGTACCATATTTTGCTGTGCCCAAGCAAAGAAACAAACATGCAGTGCAGTGTGCTTGCTCAAGAGAGCATGACTTGCTCTTGCAAAGGGGAATCCGAAACCAGACAATAAGGAATNAGCACGTTAATGTCGGTCCTGCGCCTGATCTCTCTCCGGTCGTGTCGGATTACCGTCCCATCGGGTTATGAGAGTGAGGGAATAAGGAGTGCACCTGTGTCTGCGCAAATGCTTGTGCACTATAATATGTCCTGCGCAGCCGGCTGATCTCTTTATATGAGAACAGCCGCCGTGGCCGATAATCGGCTAGGACGCCATCATAAATTTGTTAGGAAGACCCTACCTACCGAGAATGAATATGATGAGGTCATTTTTTTTAAGAATTTGAAAGAGAATTTTGCACTATTTTAGTGCAATCAGCCTTTTTATCGTTTCACTGCTGGGCACAGGGCTCCGCTCACTCAGAGAAGGATTGAGCGTTAATCACCACGCTTGCTTAATACGGCTATTAAACCTACCGACAAACACACATAGGTACATTGTTGAGGATTAAGTAGAAGAATATTGCACGTTATCACCTTGAAGTGCACTTAAGTAGCTCATTATACAAAACAATAAACATTTTTCACGTCTGTTTGCGGATGTTAAAGAATTACAATTTTTACTAACATTTTATTACGTCGAATGGCTAGTGACTTCCTGGCAATTTCCTTAATTATACTCTTTACGAGACCACCGGCACGCGTCACGGTTTTATTAAGTGCTAGTTACTTACTACAATAATATGAATATGGTTTGTTTGTATAAACTATTTCTATTTAGTTATTTATTTATTTATATGGTGCAAGAGCTCCAGAAGTCACACTGCCGCAATAGTGCTTGAACTGCTTTAATATATCATGTTTGTGTACGAGTATAGCTACCCACTATATCTATACCCTATTTGTAGACATAAATCTTATTCAAACTTTACATTTCCAAGGCATTGTATTTAGATTATTTCACGCAGGCACATCAAACAGAAACATTGGTTAGGCACACACAACATAAGAGAACATTATCAACGCTTATCAGTTTTGTAGATATCGCGAGTGATAAGCGCCAGTCGAAAACACACCGCGGGACGGTGATGACGTATGACATGGACAAAGACAAGCCCAAGCCTGCCATCAGACGTCCTGATGTCCTGAGGAAACTCAACGCCGACAGTTTGTACATGATAGAGAGGGGCCTACTCGGAGAACTGCCGGATAAACTCAAGCCACCTCCTCTCGTGCCCTCTCGAGCCCATGTCAACGAGCTCGCTGTAGCCAAACCATCAGGACTTCTGGCGTCATGTCTACCCATGCCGGAGTCACCCGTGTCGGAGCGAATGACGTCATCTGACGAGGAAGGCACCTCACCTCTGAAAAAATCTTTCAGCTTCCGTGACAGGATATCGAGAATAAGCTTTTTTAACAAAGACAAAGAAAAGGAAAAAGAAAAACTGAAATGGAAAACCATAGTGGAAGACGAAAAAAGCGAAGAGCCCCCAGTAATGCAGGGATCACCGAAGGCTACACCGAAGAGATCCGACACAAAGGCCGAACAAGATTACAAAATGAACAAACGCTTCTGGTTCTTCCGAAGCAAGGATTTAGAAAAAAGAGAAAAAAGTCATAGACCTGTTTATACTCGAAGCAAAAGTTTCGAATTCCTTCCCAGATCTATTGAAGAACAAGATGAAGAATTGTCACCAAGGAAATTAAAGAAGAACCAGTCGTACATGTTCGGCGGGAGCAGTGACACCATGGGCGATGCCTGGACGTCCAACGAGAGTCTCGAATACATATCGAATGTTTATCACGACAGTGACGATGGAGTGTGTCTAAAAAGTATTAAAGAAATATCTTCTGACCTCTCGTATGATAATTCTAGTACATCAATGCAGACCTCTGGATCAAGTGTTAATAAAAAGGACATTTTGAAGTCTGAATCAGTTGAGAACGTGTTCAACGAATTTAAGAAAGCTGTGGAACTGTTTAGCGAGACATATCTCAGTGACTGTGAGCCATATACAAAATCAAAGGATATGACCATCAAGCAAAAGAGAAAGAGTTCCTCTTTCTCCTCATTGCCGTCTCCGAAAGTGGTTCAAGTGAGTAAAGTTAGTGAGCCGAGTGAGGATTTCAAAAAAGAGTTGTCTAGAGTGTTGAGTGTGAAGCGTGAAGTGCGGACGGCCAGACGTGGCTCAGTGACGGACTGGTTCGTGCTGGAGGACCAGGCGGCCAGGCAGACGCAGGAGGCCAACAAATACAGGCGCGGCAAGAAGAAGGATGTGAACCGGGTTCGCAGAATCAGCTCCACGAAATATGTAAGTGCACCTCTTTATCTGATTCAAGTAGGAACGTTTTGCACTATGATAAGCACGTTTGAACGCTGATTAGCAATTATTATCTTTGTTAGGTGTTTTTTTGTCATTGTTTTGTGTGTTTATCGAAGCTAGAGGAAGTTTAACGTTTAAGAGATAGAGAATGTGACATTCCTCAAGAATTTTTAACAATTTACATAATTGTAAGCGTAGGAAACACGTCAGGAGCGCGTAATACTTTTCAAAAAACTTGGTGTTATGATCATTTTCAAACAATTAAAAACCATATTAAATGCTCTTTGCTTTGCATCAGACATAATTTTAAAGTCTATGTTTTCCAATCACATTTGAATGGCTTATAAAACTCCTTCTCATAATTTGTGTATTTAACTATTTACGAACATAATCAAAGCACCCGTTGCCCTATTTTACCAATTAGATTAAGTACAGCTCGTCTTATCGGCGTTTACTCGATAACGCGCCAAACATGTGAGTCGATCGATAGCTAATGATTGCTTCTATATGTATGGTTGTGTGATGTGGGTAGTAAATTCCTTGTCTATATCTATGACTATTGACTTAAATACGTGACTAATAAACGAACGCAAGACCGACGCCTTTAAAATGAATTAAAAAATTCTACGTCAGAATCAAATAAGATCATGAAAAGTTAGTATCGTAGATACTTTTTTGTCAAGATAAAGCAGAGAAGATTTTTTAAATACCTACAACAGAACTTGGGCTTTTTAGTACACGTACCATATTTTGCTGTGCCCAAGCAAAGAAACAAACATGCAGTGCAGTGTGCTTGCTCAAGAGAGCATGACTTGCTCTTGCAAAGGGGAATCCGAAACCAGACAATAAGGAATAGAGCTGGATATGCTTTCTAGATTTCGTTGCAGTGTCTAAAAGTTTAAATTCTAAGTTATTTTTCAATGATGGACCCTGTCGGGCAAGTTACAGTTTTTATAGTGGAGAGGATGAATTATCATTGAAGTAGTGAAGGAAAAACATTAATTCATATGTTTTTACTATTTTCATACAGACTGCTTAGTTATTTAGTTACCTATTTGGTCTAATAATTTAGGGAACCATTAAGGATGAAGGTCGCAAAGTGCCAAAATAAATAACGGCTAAGCGTCCACAAAAATACCAGTCAGCCTAAATGACCCGCTTGTTTTGTGTCATAATAATGCTTTCTACGTAATAAATATATATATTTCTACAAAAATTGAGTAGACAAAAATGGTGGCTTTATCTATTTTTACAATGAATCATGTTATAAACACAAAAAGGTTTATCGCACTAATGATTGCTTGTTTATTCGTTTAATTAGTAACGTATTTTGAATCTATGTTCAAATCAATATTTCGAAAAGTTCTATAGATTACAGTTAGAGACGTCATGAAAGTAACTGATCAACAAAATTTGGAGTAAAAGAACGAAATATTTTTACAAGTAGTTACCTAGCAAAGAAAATATTTTTAATATTTTATCTGCCTACTTTTTAGAATTCTATCAATTTATGAGATAAGTACAAAGTCCATATTTTTATAAAATATCTAGACTATGGATGTTCGGCTTCAATTTTACTATCGTTTGAAATCAGAACGCGTTCTTCTACGATTTGTCACTGGCAATAATTTGGCGCCGTTTTCCGCACACATTGACATATTGTATTCAATGAAACAGCCTTGAAATTGATAAAAACTTCACCAATGATAACGTTTAAATGGATTAAAACGTAAAAATCGCGATATTTCAGTGGCGCCTAAATAGGGCCAATGTCGCTGCAGTTTGTGTAGATATTCTGTTATCAGATCTGAATTTGTCAGAGCTGTTTTTACCAATTTTCAGTCCATAGACATGCGTCACTGTTTTGGAGGCCTGTTTTTACCAGAATTCGCAGCTTTCGACTATTTGGGTGTCAAATAAAGAAGTTTGTTAATTCATAATTATGGTCATAGAAATAGGCTAGCAAGCAGATGATAAGTATAGTCTACACAGATTAAGCTAACTACAATATATTAAAGTAAAAACATCGGATATCTCTTCTGAAGAACAAGCGATTTTTTTTTCTAACACTTGCTAAAGTTCAGATAGACTTTTCAGTTTATAATTTGAAAAAAAAAAGCAACGTAAAAATTCATGGATGTGAAAAACCTCTGAGCCCAAACTATGTCGCTGCAATTGTCAAAGTTGGCAAGGTCATGAATCAATAGACTAGAGACCAACGTCAATGTAGACTTTGTGTTGTATAGGTGTATAATATTAGGTTTTGTCTAGTGACGTCACGGTATCATAGTGTAGCGAAGGTTTATAGTGCATATCGAATTGATTTTGATTCTGGGAATTGGGTAAAGGTTACCTACTGTGAGATTCCACTGCTTTGCGGCATTATGACACATACAAAATATTTCTTCTAGTCTACTCACTCTAGCAAACAGTTTATAATATATCTAATACCGCGAACATTTCTAAAATGCCTTCTGTGTTCGCGCGCAAAGGTTGCAACATGTAAGTTGCATCAACAATTTTGGTGGAACCTCGCCATTTCATGTAGCAATACAAATATCGAAGGCACAAGACGTAAGTTTATCTTTATATTCTTGTCATAATCATGCTTTCTCATCTCGATTAATAAAATATTATAAAAACCTTATTGCTTCAATACGGGTTGCAATTTCACTCGAGAACAATCCATATTAATAAAACATAATCTTTAGTTTTCTTTTATTATTGTTTTTCCTATTTTATTGATGTAACGCTTCTAAGATTTCCTTAAACAATTGTTTTACAACATCTGATAGCAAATACGCACCTGTGCAGTAATAAAACGCGAGTCTATGACGCGAATGCATTTACCATACCGTGCATAGATTAGACACATATTTCTGAACCTCATACTCATACTCATAACGTTTATTGCATTCCATAATGTACATAAGGTGGAAATATTAGGTATAGTTGTCACAATTATGGACCCTGATGGGCACAGCAAGATAGTTTGTAGAAGAGAGCAAGGCGTTTCATAAAGAAAGAACTTATTTATCTTTTATATAATATCTAAACCTATTATATTTTTATTCTTAGGTATTCCTTCTTTACTTAAAAAATATTTGGTAAATAATAATTTATGTAGGTATAATCAAGTATGTTTTAATTTTATTATTATATTTCTTATACCTACTTTACTTTTGTAAGGATCCTTACTGACATAGGAATATGTGTTTGTTTGTCATGATATTATGTTAAAATCTCGGTACTAATTATGTTGAGATGTTTGTCAGAATGGATATAAGTAGTACTTATATGTTTTTTACTTTTTCACGCAAAAACTACCAGACGGATTTTTATGAAACTTGGCATTGGCATTAATATAAGTTATACATATATAAGAATAACATAAAGGCTGCTTTCTATCGGGGTAGTAGTACCCTCGGGATTATGTAATTATTCTACATACAATTATGGGGCATTAAATACGGTTACTTTATAGGGAAGTATTTGCGATCTAGGAGTGAAAAACAGTTCCCTGAGGACGCGGATAATAAACACTGAGGAAAATACCTAGCTATTTTTATTATAACTAGCTTCTGCCCGCGACTTCGTACGCGGACCATGTCGCTTATGCCAGCGACAATGGGTCGTCAAAATGAAAGATCTGGAACGTCTGATGTCGAATTTTAGGAGTCCGGGGAAAAAACTGGTTGCGCGAGACGATTCGAGACGTTTCAGATCTCTCATTATTGTAACATTACATAACACAAACAACTTTTACTGAAATGTCACTTTAACTAAAAGAATCATTCAAATCCGTTCAGTAGTTCTGAACTACTGGACGGATTAGCGTGTACAAACGAACAAACCAACACTTCAATAACAAATTACTTCCATATAAACTTTCAACCCCTATTTTACACTCCTAGAGGTAGATGTTGGTAAAATCCTTTCTTAGATAATGTTTACACCCTATGACGGACCTATCTGCTAAATTTCATTTCATTACTTCAAAAACATAGGACTTCGATACAAACTATCAACCCCCGTTTTATACCCCTAGGGGCTGATTTTCGTAAAATCCGTTCTTCAATAATTTCTACACCCTATAACGGATCTATCTCCTAAATTTCATGTCTCTTACTTCAAAAATATAGGACTTCGATATAAACTCCCAACCCCCGTTTTACACCCCTAGGGGTAGATTTTCATAAAATCCATTCTTAAATAATTTTTACACCCTATAACGGACCTATCTGCTAAATTTCATGTCTCTTACTTCAAAAATCATTGAACTTCCATACAAACTACCAAACCCCTTTTTTACCCCTTAGGGGTGGAATTCCCAAAAATCGTTTCTTAGAGTATTTTTACACCCTATGAGGAACCTACCTGCCAATTTTCAAGTTGCAAGGTGTTATAGTGTTCGAGATTTCATTGTTAATCAGTGAGCTTTCATATTACCGCGGTTTTACTCGCGTCCCGTGGGAATGACTTGCCGTACCCGGATAAAATATAGCCTATGTTACCCGCGGATAGTGTAGCTTCCCAACAGTGAAAGAATTTTTCAAATCGGTTCAGCCGTTTTTGATTCCATCGCGAACAGACAAACAGACAAACAGACAAACAGACAAACAGACAAACAGACAAACAGACAAACAGACAAACAGACAAACAGACAAACAGACAAACAGACAAACAGACAAACAGACAAACAGACAAACAGACAAACAGACAAACAGACAAACAGACAAACAGACAAACAGACAAACAGACAAACAGACAAACAGACAAACAGACAAACAGACAAACAGACAAACAGACAAACAGACAAACAGACAAACAGACAAACAGACAAACAGACAAACAGACAAACAGACAAACAGACAAACAGACAAACAGACAAACAGACAAACAGACAAACAGACAAACAGACAAACAGACAAACAGACAAACAGACAAACAGACAAACAGACAAACAGACAAACAGACAAACAGACAAACAGACAAACAGACAAACAGACAAACAGACAAACAGACAAACAGACAAACAGACAAACAGACAAACAGACAAACAGACAAACAGACAAACAGACAAACAGACAAACAGACAAACAGACAAACAGACAAACAGACAAACAGACAAACAGACAAACAGACAAACAGACAAACAGACAAACAGACAAACAGACAAACAGACAAACAGACAAACAGACAAACAGACAAACAGACAAACAGACAAACAGACAAACAGACAAACAGACAAACAGACAAACAGACAAACAGACAAACAGACAAACAGACAAACAGACAAACAGACAAACAGACAAACAGACAAACAGACAAACAGACAAACAGACAAACAGACAAACAGACAAACAGACAAACAGACAAACAGACAAACAGACAAACAGACAAACAGACAAACAGACAAACAGACAAACAGACAAACAGACAAACAGACAAACAGACAAACAGACAAACAGACAAACAGACAAACAGACAAACAGACAAACAGACAAACAGACAAACAGACAAACAGACAAACAGACAAACAGACAAACAGACAAACAGACAAACAGACAAACAGACAAACAGACAAACAGACAAACAGACAAACAGACAAACAGACAAACAGACAAACAGACAAACAGACAAACAGACAAACAGACAAACAGACAAACAGACAAACAGACAAACAGACAAACAGACAAACAGACTAACAGACAAACCGACAAACAGACAAAAATTTTAAAAACGATTGTTTTGGCTTCAGTAGCATACAAATAATGCATAACACTAATTTTTTCGAAAAAATATTCAATGTAAAGACACGGCTCTGTCTACAATTTTATTATATGTATAGATAAAGATTTTCTCAGAAACATTGATGCTAAGAACGATAGCGATAGTATGTGAGCTATCGGTTATCAGCAATTATCTATCGAATGAGATTCATGATAGCTGGCGACAGCCGATTGCACGTTTTGAACACAAAACGAACAAGAAAACTGCGTCATGGCGGCAAATAATGTTATTGTGCAACGCAAGAACAAATTTAAATTAAGAACGAGAAACAAATGAGGTTTTAAATTAAGAATGTTGATTTTTTCTTCTTATTCTGGCAATCCACGGTTTGAGATGTTGATTTAAAATTAATTACTTTTTTTTGGTCACCGAGTTTTTAAAGAAAATTTATGTCAAAATATTTTTATCATTTTAAATATTAAATTATTTGAGGATAAAAGTTTATTACTTTTATATTTTGCTAATTTGAAAAAAAAAATATAACTAGATATTTATCTATGTTACAAATATACTAAATTTATTTAGCTGTAAAAAAGTAAAAGTTATAAAAAAGCTTATTTAGCAATCATTCGTATAAAAAACAGGCCAATCACTGCCCTTATTAAACAATTTGATAAATCAATTTAACCTTTTGACAGTAACTAATAAAGACAAGAGACATGCACTTATGTGGCCCACGACAATAATCACGACCCAGTTGCACTATAACGGCCAGTTTCAGAGCTTCCAGATAAAGTACCAGTTAGCTATTTAACAGATAATGCCATAGAAAAGTAATCAACATTAAAAACTTTTATATGGCATTATCAGTTTTTTTTTTTAATCGATGGGAAATCATCAGTATGACCCCTCCCGCTGTGGGTGACAGCGGAAGGGAGTGTCAGACTTTTACTGACTAAAACCCACCGTGTTCCTTCGGGAGCCCTTTGTGTGCCAGGGCCGCGGTAACTCTTTCGAACAACCCGCAGCCCCGACGGGCTCTTGGTATTATCAGTCAAATACATATCTAGAATCTCTGAAGTGGCCCTTAATTATTCCAACCATCAATCATTTGAAAAATATTTGGTCACAAATATGGTATCCAAGAGGAGCACTGTAATTATAAACTGATCAAAAATACATAGCTTCTTAGTATATTTCAAGTAAAGTTAATTATTATTTAACCCTCTATAAAAAACAGGATACAATTGCATAATACAAAGTTACATTAAAAATATTAGGTAATTTTATTACATCTGGAAATACTTACCTTAACGAGAAACGGAAAGGACAACAGTGTGAAAGCAAGTGTTCTTCAAAAACGACAACGGAAAAGAGATTGCAATCAAATAAACAAGTTTTATACACATTGAATTCAATTACATCTTATCAAACTTACATAATAAAGAGAACTGGATACATGTTCAAACTTTGAATATTTCTCTACGTGTCGTCAAAAAGAATCCTTTGTGACTCTCTGTACCTATTTGTGATCACGTCAACAATAGAGTGCCTAGATGGCTATGAAGTAGTAGGACCATTTAATCTCTCATCCGTCGTGTCGGTTTGCCGTCCCATCGGGTTATGAGAGTGAGGGAATTGGGAGTGCACCTGTGTCGGCGCAAATGCTTGTGCACTATAATATGTCCTGCGCAGCTGGCTGATCAGCTTATATGAGAACAGCCGCCGTGGCCGATAATCGGCTAGGACGCATCCTTAGAACCATAAAGTACCTAGGCAAATTAATCCTGGCCAGGATTAATTCCTGCGCTGTGTCGTGTGAGCAGTGTTGTCCAAATGGAACTTCTCTGTAGCAACTCAGATTCTAGATCTGTGCTTCACCGTTTAAATGGTCCGTACAACACTCGTACTCGTAGATGTACATTGTCGTTGTACGTGGCCCCACTACTGAGCGCTCCGGGCATAAAGTCAAAGGGTTATTTACACAAAGTCAAAGTCAAGTCATTTAGGCCTTTACAAGCACTTATGAATGTAAAAAATAAATATAGATGATTCTAGTTTCCCATTCCAATAACCATTACTTGATAAGGCTTCCATTCACCTTAAATTTCTACTTACACACGTAATACTACGTAAAACAGAGTAACTTTCACAATCATACAAATTCCTCAATTCTGTACCAAATCTGGGATCTATAATGGTCACTTACGGCTGACATTTACTAGTATTGGCATACAAGTGCCTGAGCGTTGGGGTCGTGGGATCAAACGGTGCCATTTGACTTCGCGCTCCGTTTGGCTGTGTCTATGTCCGGTATGACATGGAGAATTAGTAATTGGAGTGAACAGTGCGATGATTGTTCGAACACTTTTGAAGTGGAGACGACAGCAGGCCGACATGCGAATCTGCCAAATTTTACCGATTAAACATTAACCTGCCACTATTCGCTGGGTGCGAAGTACTAGGTGGGGGTAATATAATCGATCGCAGCGCTCATAGTGG